>RWGY01000614.1:0-49012 GCA_007726485.1 Eragrostis curvula
ACTCTTCAGTTTATTTACACTCGGCAGGCAATCCTTGGTTAGGTCATTGCAAACTTCTCGTACAGAGAAGCTGACACACAGGCGAAATGGCCACCACCAAATCACTCAATATGGATTTCTGGATATCTCGTAGGGATGGAATATAGAGCTCGAGCATGGGAGCTTTGAACGCTTCCATGCCGGTTCCGAGCGGCACGCAGAGAGTTGGATTAATGGGTAGTGGCCCAATAAATCAGAAATTCCAAAGGCTCATTTTAATGCTATAGGAGTTACATGTAAACGGAAGAATTATTGTGTAAATTAACCATGCATGCGTTTGTGTTAATGGTTGTGGAACATGCATTTGTGTTAATGGTGGTGGGAAAACGCATTAGTGCTAGTGGCGTTGCTTGCCTTCTGGTTTTTCACCTCCCATCCATTAGATGCATGCAAAGTTAAAGCAATTAAATGAGTAATTGCTACAGTTGCAAGCCTTTTGGTTTTCTCCTTCCCGTATGGTGTTTACAAGGGCCTATAAATACCTTTGCTTCGGGATGAGAAAGAACACACAGAACAACTCAACCTCACACCAGTTGCTGCAATGTGATCATGCTCGTCCCGACGTTTGCGTGCACAAGCGTTGGGAGTGCAGGCCTCCGGAACCTCGTCCCTCTCGCGTTCTTGCACCGGGATAGGAGGGCGATAAGGTTTTTGGGGAGCGCACGGCGCGACTGCTCGCTAGCGGTGGTGATCGACTACTTCCGCTTCAACACATGTACGACTACTTCCTGATGGCCGGTCAAGGAAACGGTGATGGTGAAACAAAAATTGTAGACCTTTGCGGCCATGGAACGTGTCGGGCAGTACACACACAACCGGGATTGTCCCGGGCTGGGGTTCTCGCAACCGGGGATTGTCTCGTGCACTAGGATTGTCCCGTACTTGCATTCTCGTTCTGATCCGGGATTGTCCCGTGACTGCATTCTCGCATCACAGGATTGTCCCGCCTGCATTTTTGCATCAGGGGGAGGTGTCGTGAGGCTTACTGTGACTATAAAATGGTCCACCCAGACGCTGGATCATCACAAACTAGTAGCAATGCGCACCCTTCCCACCCCCGGACAATCCCTGCTCCTCAATTCATGTGTCTACCTCACTCTTCAGTTTATTTACACTCGGCAGGCAATCCTTGGTTAGGTCATTGCAAACTTCTCGTACAGAGAAGCTGACACACAGGCGAAATGGCCACCACCAAATCACTCAATATGGATTTCTGGATATCTCGTTGGGATGGAATATAGAGCTCGAGCATGGGAGCTTTGAACGCTTCCATGCCGGTTCCGAGCGGCACGCAGAGAGTTGGATTAATGGGTAGTGGCCCAATAAATCAGAAATTCCAAAGGCTCATTTTAATGCTATAGGAGTTACATGTAAACGAAAGAATTATTGTGTAAATTAACCATGCATGCGTTTGTGTTAATGGTTGTGGGAACATGCGTTTGTGTTAATGGTGGTGGGAAAACGCATTAGTGCTAGTGGCGTTGCTTCCCTTCTGGTTTTTCACCTCCCATCCATTAGATGCATGCAAAGTTAAAGCAATTAAATGAGTAATTGCTACAGTTGCAGGCCTTTTGGTTTTCTCCTTCCCGTATGGTGTTTACAAGGGCCTATAAATACCTTTGCTTCGGGATGAGAAAGAACACACAGAACAACTCAACCTCACACACCAGTTGCTGCAATGTGATCATGCTCGTCCCGACGTTTGCGTGCACAAGCGTTGGGAGTGCAGGCCTCCGGAACCTCGTCCCTCTCGCGTTCTTGCACCGGGATAGGAGGGCGATAAGGTTTTTGGGGAGCGCACGGCGCGACTGCTCGCTAGCGGTGGTGATCGACTACTTCCGCTTCAACACATGTACGACTACTTCCTGATGGCCGGTCATGGAAACCGTGATGGTGAAACAAAATTGTAGACCTTTGCGGCCATGGAACGTGTCGGGCAGTACACACACAACCGGGGATTGTCTCGTGCACGAGGATTGTCCCGTACTTGCATTCTCATTCTGATCCGGGATTGTCCCGTGACTGCATTCTCGCATCACAAGATTGTCCCGCCTGCATTTTTGCATCAGGGGGAGGTGTCGTGAGGCTTACTGCGACTATAAAAAGGTCCATCCAGACGCTGGATCATCACAAACTAGTAGCAATGTGCACCCTTCCCACCCCCGAACAATCCCTGCTCCTCAATTCATGTGTCTACCTGACTCTTCAGTGTCTTTACACTCGGCGGGCAATCCTTGGTTAGGTCGTTGCAAACTTCTCGTACAGAGAAGCTGACACACAGGCGAAATGGCCACCACCTAATCACTCAATATGGATTTCTGGATATCTCGTAGGGATGGAATATAGAGCTCGAGCATGGGAGCTTTGAACGCTTCCATGCCGGTTCCGAGCGGCACGCAGAGTGTTGGATTTATGGGTAGTGGCCCAATAAATCAGAAATTCCAAAGGCTCATTTTAATGCTATAGGAGTTACATGTAAACGAAAGAATTATTGTGTAAATTAACCATGCATGCGTTTGTGTTAATGGTGGTGGGAACATGCGTTTGTGTTAATGGTGGTGGGAAAATGCATTAGTGCCGGTGGCGTTGCTTGCCTTCTGGTTTTTCAACTCCCATCCATTAGATGCATGCAAAGTTAAAGCAATTAAATGAGTAATTGCTACAGTTGCAAGCCTTTTGGTTTTCTCCTTCCCGTATGGTGTTTTCAAGAGCCTATAAATACCTTGCTGCGGGATGAGAAAGAACACACAGAACAACAAAACCTCACCCACCATTTGCTGCAATGTGATCATCCTCGTCCCGACGTTTGCGTGCACAAGCGTTGGGAGAGCAGGCCTCCGGAACCTTGTCCCTCTCGCGTTCTTGCACCGGGATAGGAGTGCGATAAGGTTTTTGGGGAGCGCACGGCGCGACTGCTCGCTAGCGGTGGTGATCGACTACTTTCGCTTCAACATGTGTACGACTACTTCCCGATGGCGATCAAGGAAACGGTGATGATGAAACAAAATTGTAGACCTTTGCGGCCATGGAACGTGTCGGGCAGTACACACACAACCGGGATTGTTCCGGCCTGGGGTTCTCGCAACCGGGGATTGTCCCGTGCACGGGGATTGTCCCATGCTCGCATTCTCGTTCTGATCCGGGATTGTCCCGTGACTGCATTCTCGCATCGTCCCGCCTGCATTCTCGCATCAGGCGGAGGTGTCGTGAGGCTTACTACGACTATAAAAAGGTCCACCCAGACACTGGATCATCACAAACTAGTAGCAATGCATATGTTCATTACAAAAGCATAGCATGATTATCCTCATAGCGCACTGTTCAGGTTACAAAACATTTCACAACCTGGGAACAGCTATTGTTTTGTGCTAGTGTTGTCCGCAACTGATCTACCTGACAGAAACCTTGGCTGAGAGATGAATTCAAAATAATACAGAACTTTGCCGCCATGAAACGCGTCATCACCAACGGTGTCCACAAATCCAAAAAACCCGTTCTCGCACATATTCCTTTCCCCAGCACTAGGAAGCTGGCAAATCTTGGCCCAAAAATAACTCAATTTCTTCCAGTGATGGAACCTCCTGAGCACAAAGGCCAGGCAAAATCGTTACAATCATTTAAAAAATTCAATTACTTTGCCATCAAATAAAAATTATTCAGTATCTCGAAAATAAGGAATACACGACTAATGTATTAGTCCAGTTTTTTCTATCTGAGTCAATAGCTATTTTACCTCAGGAGGATCATCAACGAGAGTCCTGGTAGGATAAGTAGCGGTACCCTGATCAACAGGTGCTGTCACCCACACAGTTGGAGAAGAGCTCAGTGGCATGACTGATATCACCTCCTCAGGAAACATCACAATCTGATGTGTGCGTAGCATGATTTGTATCAGAGATACTCTTGCCACTTTGCTTGTCCACCGCAGTCGCTAGAACGCCAAGGTCTGTCAAACTTGCATTGGTATGCCAAGGTTGTTGTTGCGGAATCTTTTCAACCATCTTCTTGCCAAACAATATGTGCCGATTCTGACTTTCAATATGATCACTCTGTTTCTCAATATTTTCCAGTTTGAGATCCATTTGGCGCCTTTCCTGATCATGCCGGTTCAATTCACTGCCCGCCCCCTCTACAAAATTGCCGCATTGTTCCAATTCATCCAAAAAGTTTTCTGTACTCCGTCCTGTAGCATCTACTTCCTGATTCATGACACTAAATGGTTTCGCAAGATCTTCAGGATCAGGAACACCCGGCCAATAATCTTTCTCATCCAGAACTGTCCTCACGCCACGGCGTATGTCGTCTGGTTTAGCCGGATTGTACAGTTGGAAATCTAACGACTCCCTCATGTACTTTTCCATGTACTTTGGATTGTTAATCTGACTTAGAATGTACGAGATGAAGTGAGAGTACGGCTGCTGTCGGGAACAAGCTAACCCATCAGTGATGACATCCTCGATCTCACAAAGTAAAAAGTCCACAATGTCGAACTGTTCGCCATTCATGATGTGAATAAGGAGCCATTGCTGTAGACTACTCATCTTGTCAGCATGGCCGTACCGTGGTAACAAGGTCCTCCTCAGTGCTTCGTGAACCACCTTCGGCACTCGGTTAAGATATCTAGTTTGACGTGATCCTGTGTCAGATTCTGACAGTGCCACTGTAAAAAGCTCACCCAACTTCTTGACTGTAGGGAAATTGTTGCCACCGACCTTAGGACGACGAGGAGGTGATGCATCTCCATATACTTTCTGATGTATACAATTGTCCTCGTAAGTACTAACTCCGACATACCCAGCTAGCTTTTCTCTAGTCATGTGGAAACGACGACCCTCAAAGATGAATTCGATCCATCTTCGCTCAGAAGGAATGTAGACTGTAGCATAGAATTTTCGGACCCAATCTTCTATATATTTGTTGTGCTCAGAAGGAATGTAGACTGTAGCCAGTCCAGTTTCCTGTGACAAAACAACTTGATTTTCTTCTTTTGCTAGGTTGCGATTAAACTGCGATGAGTATCAGTCAACCGATCCTCCAATGCAAACCAGTCGTCAGCTGGCATGTCCCTTAGCGCCTTCAAGTGCTTGCTTTTTGACTTGTTGTCCGGTATCACCTGCGCTTTCCTTGATGTTGTTTCTTCTTCCTCAGAACAGTCCTCATCAGAAGAATCATCATCTACATCGTGTAACAATGTAGAGTGGGGTAAGTGGCGCCGCTTCTTGGCATAACCCTATGAAGGCACCGCCGTTCGAGGCCTCTTGTTCACAGAACTAATCCTACCTCGTGCACGCGCATAACCGGGACGCTGATTGGCCAAGGCACCAGCTGTCATAACCTCAGTCTGCTGTTTACTGGATCGGCCTCTCTGCCTCGTGTGAGGACCAGATGTCTGGGCTTGAGAGACCCCAAAAGGGACAGTAGCACCCCATCTTGGATGTGGATGTGATCGTAGATTCTTGGTACGAGCCATCTGTCACTGAACTGCAAGGAAGCAGGGGCGGAGAGTGAGCATACACTAATCACATAAGACATTTGATAACAATCAATAATAAATCCCATGAAATTGCATACAGCGACAACAAGTATGGACTTTTAATAGCATTTGTATCAGATTTTCTATCAATAATTGAATGTAGTGGCTCAAAAACAGCTTGGGGGATTGCTGAGAAAAAGGGAAAAATAAGTCGGGTTCTCACCACTGCAAAAGATGAAGAGGGCGATGAGGGAGCCACCTAGCGTAGATCACTGGCAGCAGGAATCGACCTCGGAGTTGCAGAACATGGCGGAGAAGCACGATGGCGGCGAAACTGTACGGTACGACAGCGGTGAATCTCTATTCTCTCGTGCCTGGGTTACAATGGCCAGAGGACAAAGAAGGTGGTTAGGCCAGCCGTCCAGTGCTCTGCATCAGCACAGGACGATGAGAGGGAGCTCGGCGGCGTGGATGAGAGGCGGAGAAACGAGCACTGAACTACAGACAGGGAAAAGAAGAAGAAGGCTATTTGCATCCAGACCATCCATCACTTTGGGAGTTTTCGTCTATGGCATCACGCTAGTCAATGGCTTAGCCTTTTTTATTCTTTTGTAATCAGGTCCTCTGTTTCTTATTCATTCAGGTCCTACTTGTCACTGATACATCATAGAAATTTTCCCAAAAAAGCGGGCGGAAATTTCATAGGGGGGTGCATCTCCTATGACAGGTGGGACCGTATATGCCATTGGCTTCTCAATGACAGGTGGGACCCACCTGTGTCACTGACAGTGGCATATTCGGGATTATGCAATTTTGCAATGGCACGTATGAAATTTTCCCAAGCAAAAACACGATCCGATAACGCACCGGGGACCATCGCTATGGATCAGCGGGCCGCACGAAGAAAGTTCCATTCAAATATTTGGGCCACGGTGCAGGCCGAGGAAAGTGGCAGTGAGCCAGATTTGAATTGGGCTGGAGGATAACTGCCCGACATGTGGGTCCACAACATGCTGACTAGGATGCCTGTGGGTCCGCCTTGTGCTTATTAAGATATGCGGGGCTTAATTCCCCATTTTAATGACGAACACTGTCTGACGTGTGGATCCACAACATGCTGACTGGGATGCGTGTGGGTCCGCCATGTGCTGATTACGATATGCGTGGGCACAATTTTATTTTTTTTTACGTGCGTGGGCATGATTTTAATGACGAATACTGCCTCACGTGTGGGGCCAAAATATGCTGACTGGGATGTGTGTGGGCATATTTCCCATTTTAATGACGAATGGTTCCTGACGCGTGGGTCCACGCATTGCTGACTGGGATGCGTGTGGGTCCGCCATGTGCCGACTAGGATGTGTGTGGGTATATTTCTCTATTTTAATGACGAATGGTGCCCAACGTGTGGGTCCAAGCAATGCTGGCTGGGATGCGTGTGGGTCTGCCATGTGCTGACTAGGATGTGTGTGGGCATATTTCCCCATTGTAATGACCAATGGTATCTGACGTGTGGGTCCACGCTATGCTGACTGGGATGCGTGTGCGGGAAATCTTGTAGCGAAGGACGAATTTTGACTGACGTGTGGGTCCACAACATGCTGACTAGGATGCGGGTGGGCAAAAATCCCCACTCCGGGGACGAATATGTGGGTCCACCATGTGCTGACTAGGATGCGGGCGGGGTAAATCCCCCCTCCGGTGACGAATATGTGGGTCCACCATGTGCTGACTAGGATGCGGGCGGGCGAAATCCCCCCTTCGATGACGAGTATGTGGGTCCGCCCATGTGCTGACTAGGATGCGGGTGGGTGAAATCCTGGAATGAACGGTAGTGACACCTATTTTTCATCATAAACGACCTCACTCGTGGGGCCGAAAGGCAACAGTGACGCCATTTCGTCACAAAACGGGTCTGTTTCGGCATATTTAGTGACGAAACGCCGAAATGTCATAAAGGTTGGCCGAAAACGGGGAAAACCACCAAAATAGTGACGGATCTTGAGTAAAATCGTCATTAATCAGCAAATCTGTACTAGTGAGAAGAGAAGGAGAGAATGGGGGAGATTAGGGTTAGGGCTGGAGGTCCGACTTTTAAAGAAAGTAGAGTGGGCTGTTTTTGGGCCGTGCTAGATGGGCCGGTTTTGGTCCGGCTTACTGGTCGCAAAGCGTCTCAAGTCAATAACGTGTGGACCCAGAACATAACCGGGCCCACAGGTCAGTGGGATTGTGTCTGTCCACCACGGTGCATGATGGGCAGCATTTATAGCGGCGGGTGAAACCCTAGTCCGCCGCTGCTATTTATAGCGGCCGATCAAACGTCACCCGCCGCTACAAATCCAACTCCGGCAAATGGCGTCCCACCGCCACGTGTGCTTCTGACACGAGCGGGACCGGCGCCGTCGCCACCGTTGTCGCTAGCGTCCTCCGAGCCCGCGGTTTGACGCCACGGAGTCCGTGGACTCCTCGTGGTCGCCATGCCCGGAGCCTTGCCCCCCGGCGCCTTGGCCATGGGGTCCGGCGTCCCCATGGAGGCCATTGCCGCCGGAGCTGCAGCAGCAGCCGCCGGAGGCCCCATGGGCCCCATTGCCACCGGAGCCGGAGCCGGAGCCGGAGCCGCCGGCGTCCCCATGGGCCCCATTGCCACTGGAGCTGGAGTCCCCATGGGCCCCATGGCCACCGGAGCCGGAGGTGGAGGTCGATGCGGAAGTGGAGGTCGACGCTGAGCCGGAGGTGGAGGACGACGCCGAGCCGGAGGTGGAGGTGGAGGCAGAGCCGGAGCCAGAGGTGGAGGCGGCCGGATGGGGTCTTTGCCGCCGGAGGTGGAGCCGGCCCCGTGGGGTCCTTTGCCGTCGGAGATGGAGGAGGCCCCTTGGGCTCCTTGGCCACCGGAGGTGCCGACGGCGTCCCCATGCATGGCGTCCTTGGACGTCGGAGCCAGAGGCGGTGGCACCGGCGTAGTGGAAGCGCCGTGAACTTGGCGCGTCCCCGGCTGTGAAGACGCCAGGGATCTTTTAGTTTTACTTTTTTTTATTGTAAATTTAGTTAGTAGGCCGTCTTATCGCGTTTATTCACGATAAGTATGTTTATATGTCCTCTTAATCCTGTTTAATCACGATAAATATGTATATAAGTATTTTTAATGAATGTTTATCTTTTTTAAATGACCATTGAACTTAAAAACGGAGGGGACAGAGGGAAGAAAAGCAGCGGCGGGAAACTAACACTGCCGCTAAAAATGTTTTTGTAGGGGCGGCTTGTAACAAGAACCGCCGCTACAATTATGTTGTTTTTGTAGCGGCGGTCCTCTTTGAAGCCGCCGCTAATAAACCTTAGTAGTGGCGGTTGGCGTTTCAGTTCGCCGCTATTAATTGTTTCTAGCGGCGGCCCTGTTGAATAGTGCCACCTGCTCTACTATAACGGCGGACTGCATAAAAAACCGCCGCTACATGTTTTACGGGTCCGCAGCTATAGTGGAGTTGTGTTGTTGTGGGTGTTGAGGGTTACGGTTGCCTCTTCCTGCCTCTCCCTCTTCCGATGGAGACAATACGAATGAAGACAGCTTGAAAGTAATGATTTCTGCTGATATACCGGTCATACTAACAAGTGAAACCGATTAATTTTGTTTTATGAGCGGCACTTTGGCCATAACAAAAGTGTACTATCATCTATTTTTCCATTATCCATTTTCTACTTGGATTTTGTTTGGAGTTTCTGTGTTTTCCCTTTATCAATTAAGATGCAAATTTTACGTCCAAAACAATTCCTTTTGCAGTGAGAGAGGGAGGTGAAAATGTTTAACACTCACCTCATCAAATGAAAGGTGATCTCACCCAGCCAAGCCAGCCAATCAAACACGAGCTTGCACTAGCTAAAAGTTATCTATGCAGGCAACCAAACATATGCATATTTTTGGTTTTTGCATTGGGCTAACCTGGTTTATCTTAACCTGGATAGGATCCTATGCATGGCTAATTTAGCCCAGGTAACCAAACACACCCATATTGCCCAACATGCCACAATAACCATTGACCAGCTCCTTGTAGATGTTTAAGGTTGCTACGTACACGGTGCCTGTGTTCTTCAGTGTTCTGTTTAACTGGACGTGAATCATTCCATTGAAAATTTAAAAATCTCTAGCATCATTTAGAGAAGGTGTATGAGAAAAAGAGGTGTTTCAGCTCCTCTTCAGTCGCTACAGAGCACAATTATAATCATAACTGTCTACATGAAAGTTCTTTCTTGTGAGGAGATTTCTAGTGTTTAATCTATCTAGTAACAATAACCAGAACAAAAATTATGATGGCTTCTGCATGCTGTTTTCTGCACTAAACAGTTTCAACTCTTAGCAGGGGGTAGTGATTGCTTTAGCATCGTCAACAGGCATCAAGAGAACCTAAATCTCAAGTTTTTCACGCATTACCGATAGGATGCCTCATTGATAGACGAGGGCGATGGAGAGTTTGGCGAGGGCGACGGAGTGGCAGGGGAGGATGCCGCAGTCGACGATGGAGTCGGAGTAGAAAGCGTCGTCGATGCCGCAAGAGCATGCGGGGCGGCGGAGGGGCGCGCGTTCATGTTGATCTCTTCAAGCTCAAGGTCGGCGGAGACGTTAGCGAACGCCGGGAACGGGCGTTGGCGAGCGATGAGCGGCGCCATGTATGAGAAGCGCTCGTTGAGCCCTCGGATGACGTTGAGCACCAACGTACGGTCGCTGACGGGATACCCAAGAGCGGCAAGCTGGTCGGCCATGGTTTTGAATCTTTGACAGTAGTCGACGATGGACATGTCTCCCTGGACAAAGATCCTGAACTTGGCGTCAAGGTGAAGAGCGCGAGTCTCGCGATTTCCGATAAATTGACGTTCCAGGCCTAGCCAGACAAGGCTTGCTGTGGGGGCTCCTTCGTCACGAGTCATGACCACTTCAACAAGCTCGGGAGTCACAGAACCGTAGAGCCACGAGAGAACGGTGGCGTCCATACGCTTCCAGGCGATGTCGGTGGACAGATCGTCGTCGGACAGCACATGGTCCTCGAGCGCGTACTTCTCAAGAGTGTTCAAGAGGAGAGTGCGCCATCGAGAATAATGAGGCGACGCACGGTCAAGGACGACGGGGACCAGTGCCTTGATGTTGAGGACCGCCACGGCCTGAGCATGAAGTGAGGCGGTGGCGGCAGTAGCTTGCGCGGCGAGGATCATGGCGCGGGCGTCCTCCTCGCGGCGTTCGGCTTCAAGACGAGCAGCGGCCTGGCGCTCAGCCTCGAGGCGAGCAGCCTCCTGGCGCTCGGCGACGAGGCGGCCAGCCTCTTGGAGCTCCTCATCAGAGAGCGCGGCGACACGGGCGACGAGGGCGCGGCGAGGCGCTCAGCTTCGGTTTCGTCGGCCATGGCGATAGGTTACAGCGGCTGCGGCGAGTTTGTCGCGGCAGCGCAGCTAGGTTTTAGCGGAAGCGTGTCGTAGGAACGTTCCCTACTGATACCATGATAGAGATTGAATTATGCGATACATTGATTGATCACAGGTGGTTTACATATATAGGCCGGAGGCCTAGTTACCTTCCGTATCAATCCTAATCGGCTTATAGAACAATGCCGTGGAGATAAAGGAAGGCCTGGAGATCAAGCGCTACACGCTATAAACAAGGAAGACCTACTCGTATACAATTCAGTTTAACACTCATGGCTCATTCAGCTCAGGTGTTTTTACATCAGTTTTCTAGCAGAGAAGTATAAGAAGTAGCAGTAGCTGCAAAGTCCGAGTCTAAAGCAAGAAAGTTGGTCTACATATGAATCCAATCATTATCCAACAAATAAAAATAGAAAAAATAGTAAGCCAAGAGCACAAAACAGATACTTATATGGCACTGAGCTATTTCACAAACCTGCAAGAATTGGTGGGTTTGTGAGAAAGGACCTCAACTATTGGTGGGTTTGTGAATGGGCATCGAAGTTGGTGGATTTGTGATATATATTTAGCCCAGAATAGTAGCGGGTTTGTAAAATTTAGCCTCTATTCCTTTTTCAGATAACTTAAAATATTACCAGTGCCCAAATAATTTAAACTTGAAGCAGCGATCTGGTTTGCCTCCTCATCAGTGACATTAATCACATGTACCATGGCTTCACACCCTGCAGCATGCACAACATTCCACCTAGCTAGTTGCTCAAGATAAATCATTACATATTGAACTGAAATAGGTGAGGGCAGCTGTGTTGTACTTCTATTGCACATTTCATGTTTTTTTTTCAGCTCAGTGAGAGATTGCTAATAAACTGAAAACAAATTTACATCTAAAACGGAAGATAGTAAACAACGTTGAAGTGCAATTCTAAAATCCATATTCACTTGGCATGGAATTAAAACATCAGTCCTCATATACAAGCGACAAAAAATAACTCCCCACATTTTCTGAATAGGAAAGGAGAACTGAATTCCAGTCTATTCTTTTGAGTGAGAAAAGGTCTTGTTCACATATGGTATATATCTTTTTAGCATACCAATATTTGAAAGGAAGCAGGGGCCAGCTATAACATAAGAAAGATGAAGTACGTAGTATAGCTGAAATCGAGGTTCAGTTCATCATGCAAAATAGATGCTACTGAGAGCTATACAGCTCATCTCTGTTTGCTTAATTCTAGGAACACAAAAGGCTCATAGGTACCTATAGTTCCTGCCTGTAAAGTGGAAGGAAGTTGCATTTTGTAACCAAATTAATCAAAGGGCAACATTATCTTGCCATGAGAAATACTTTTTGCTACATATATATTAGTGCTCTCTTAAAGAGATATAACAAAAGACAGAGAAAACACAGGTTTGTTTCTGAACAAAAGAACTCTATTATAAATAATTTTGTATGGCTGCTATTTCAAAATGTTCTGCTCATTATTAGACAAACTATATGATTTGGCCCGCTCAATTGCGCGAGCTAGCCATTAAATTTAATATTTATTTTGATATTCATGAAATCTCTATTGTGGCTCTCCATATTAATTTAATTTAATTTGTGTACCATGTGTTCTTCTAAGCTAATTTATTTGTATAATAAAAGTTGGAATTTAATGTGCAATATCATCCAAAAAATATGCATTGGCCCTTGGAAGATTATACATGATTATATACTTCTTTGTAAATCTCTACTAGTTGATATAATATCTATCAAATCTAAGTGACATATTTGTTCAGTGCCAGTACGAAAAATTTATCTACAGTAGTGAAAAGTTTATCTGTATGTCAATTTTTCTATACATGGCCCAAAGAGACAATTTGTTCGGGAACAGATGAACCTTATCGCTACTACTGATCTATTTAGTCCACCATAGAAACAACTGTTGTGACAATGCTATGAGACGGCTGATAAAGTGACACCACTGTATGTACGTACAAGCACGCCGTGAGCTGATCGACTTGTAAAATTGATGAGCTTATATAAGTGTCAATTTTCTATAACAATATAGTTGAGTTAAAGGCTACATCAACATTGGATTCAGTTAGAAAAAGAAACTAAGTATGTACAAGAAATATATAGTTGCAACTATTTGTGATGAAGTAACGTATCCACAATAATAAATCCAATCTTTTTTTGTGTGATCTTTCGTGGGATTCATGTCAGCATTTAGTCTATCTTATGAAGCAACAAAGCTGCCTTATTTTCTGTTGTAAAAAACTGAAACTGCCACTACATAAGCTAGAGAATAGTCCATATATAGCTGTATTTCAGCTAACTTATATCCCTGAAAATTGTGTTATGTATCTGAAGGGGTTTTTCTAGGGCATTATGTAATTGAAGAGCTGAAAAGGCTATATATACGCATAACAAAAATATTGAAGCGCCTAGTGCCAACATACCTTCCATGGTTGAGATACAAGATCGAATATGTCTTCTTCAGTATGTCACCGTCTTCGTTATTGCATCGTTGCACAAGGGATTACCAATGCCACCTAACATTAGAACCATTTGCGTCTAAGTTACATGCAACAGCATATGCATGGCCAGTTTTACTTTTGCGTGCAGAAACATGAACCATCATTTCCTTGTGCTGCTTGTGGCTTCCATTATTAATCTAGTTGGTCTGGCATTCACCGCATATCAAGACCACCCGCCTGCCTATGGTTGTTTTTGTTTTTTGGGGAAACCGCCTGCCTATGGCTTGTTGCTTGCCGGGGTCATCGTCCAGGTCCATCGATCGTTTCCCTCCAGCAGCCTATGGTCATCGCTTTGATGATCTATATATATCCTTCATGTGCCCCAATGCATGCACGCGCAAGGCTCTCCTGATTAACAAATTGCTTCTCTGGTAGTTTCCTCCTTTCGCCAGTTCAACAACACATTATTCAGATTCCTTCTCCCTTCACGCTGCTAGCAGCCGGCGCTGGAACGTTTTCCACAGTTCACCTCTCGCAATCGAACAGTAGGGGGATGGGTGTGACACCCCGTGTCACTGAAGCCAGCCAGCACACACATCACCATATGAACAGAACACAAAATGAAACCAAGATGAAATTCGAAATTCAAAATTTAAACAATGGTCAAATCCAAGATCCTGAAGGAACTCAAACTTTTCAGTAACAAGTTGATCAACCAAAAATACCAGTGGGTAGCCCTTCTGAAATCAGAAGTTTGGAGAATTTTCCATGATTTTGAAATTCGTTTGGAGGCCCAAATAAATCTGCAAATCTTAGAAAGTATCCTACTTTGACCAGCTGCCATTTGAAATACTTTTGGCGTTCAGCTGTTCATGTTGGCCATATGGTAGAACTTTTTGAGAGCTTTCCAACAGTACCAAATTTGCGAATTTTGGAGCTCATTTGCTACTTCAAATGATGTGCACAAGTTTGGGGAAATTTTGGAGTTTGAATAATTCGGGAAATGGAAAAGATGCCTCCGGGCCCGCATGTCAGCGTTGTCTCTCTCACCGGGCGCGTCGGCGCTTTTGCACCACGTCGCCGTCGACGTACGGACGACGCCGCGGCGCCCCTGGCCCGCCTCTCGCCCGCGCAACGGCACAAAAACGGCGGCGACCGCTCCCCCTCGGCCTTTCTCCCTCGCCATTTCTCACTCCCCGTCGCTCAAACCCTAGCTTCCACGCCGCCATTGCCGCCAGGCAAGGTCAAGCTCACTGCCCCGCCGCTTCCACACGTTCCTGTGCAAGCTGCCGCGTGTGAAGCAGCGTGAGGATGGACTGAAGCTCTTAACCGTGCCCCTTTACACGCCCGGCGCGTGTAGCTCGCGGATTTGGCCGACATCACCACCATGGCCGGAGGTTGAGCTTCCTCGACCTCACCGTCAATTCCGTCAGCCATGGTGAGCCCGAGCTCGATTCCCCGCACCTGGAGTTTCTCAATTGGGTCACGCTTTCACGCTAACCGTTGCTTCCCCTTTCCGTCGCCTAGGGCCGCCGGGGTGGTGCTTCTCCCCGCCGCCGGTCAACCTCTTCCTGCCACCTCTTCCGTGAACTCCGCCACTCCGGCCACCTCGACGTCGATCTGTTGGACGCTGCGGTCCCTGAAAAAGCCGTGAAGCTTGCGCACCAACGTCTGCAGCTAGAGGCGCCCTCCATCGAGCCCGCGACATCGCCGAACCAACCCGCCATCCCTCGACACCGAGCCACCTCCGACCACCCTCTCCCGCTCCAAGTCATAGAGGTGAAACCGCCATTCCGCGCTCTTTCTTCGCGTCCAAATTCCACGCCATTTGGTCCCCGGAAACGCCGTTCCGACGAGCGTGCCGCCGCTCACCGGCGACTGCTCCGGCCACCGCACCGTGGATCACACGGCCAGGATTCCTTGTGACCACGTAGGATTTCGTGCGGCCGCCTTTGTGGCCAAGCGTGTGTCCTCCAGCGTGAGTGGCTGGATCTAGTGCAGCCAGCCCAGATCCGGTGCGGCCTAGATTCAGCGGCACTCGTGTGGCTCGAATCGGATTGGTCCGCCCGGTTTTAAAATCCTTTTCGAATATCTTTAATTCTCAGAAAATCACAGGAACTTGTTAAATAGATAGAAAAATGAATACAACTCCGAAAAATGTGAAACCAATTTTGTTGGTTTCCTTGTGACCTTATCTGTCCAACCAAAATGCTTCCTGTATAAATATCCTTGTACAGATCTTGTTTAATCTTTCGTAATTTATCTGTGGATCCATAAATCTTGAAATCTTGTATGCTTGTAAAGCATCTGGCAGCACACATACAGAAAAGTTTTTCACTGTCATATGATATTTAATTATTTTCGTATGATTTAAATAGTGTTTTGCATTGTATAAATTTTTATAATTAATCCATGCTACAACAAATCATCAAACCTCACAGTAAATTACTTCCAGTGGTAAATTTCACCAGAACAATGCCAATGGACATAAATTAATTTTCAAATTTGTTTTATTATTTAATCAACTCAAGTTGATTAAATGGTTAACTTGAATGAGAGTCAATGAAGGAAATACTTCAGACGAAAGTAATTAACAAAGGTAATCATTTGTACTTACAGAGTAAATGACTGTGAAGTTAAGTTAAATCATGTTGCATCATTTTACTTGCATCTAACTTGCATTATTTCCTTGTCATAACGTGTAGTCACAGAGACGACTCCGGAGTCCCTGGACTTCCAGCTGCCGGAGGAGGAGGCACAGGAGGAGGAGGAGTAGGACACTGACCCTGTAGCTGACCCAGCTAGCTTAGTTCCTGAGCCAGGCAAGCCTCGGTGCATGCCTACCTGTTTAGATTTTTTTTTGTTTTATCACTTGATTGGGGCTAGTACTTGTTTGTGCATTATAGATTTATTAGGAGTTGATGTGAAACCTTAGAACTGCATTAGGACTACCCTTCCATATCCTACCTTGTGTCCTATTTTTATAAATGCGGTCTAGGTTAACGTTAGAACTTGCTATGCTTAGTGGCTAGCGAACGGTAGAAGATGAGCGTTAGGTCCCACTCGCATGATAGGAATCACCCTAGATTGTGCTAGCAGAATTTAAGATTGTTGAGATCGGACGGGGATTTGTTTGCATAGGATGGTTGGAGAAGGCTGGGCCTTCACGGTGGTAGCCCCGTCTGTGTCGATTGAGGACCGTTCGTTGTTGGCCCTGTTGAGCAAGTTTGTACGTACTGATTCACATGCTAGTGTTTTATGGGCCTAGTAAACCTAGTAGCCTACGTCGTTGTGGATGTCTGGTGGATACTTTACTCTTTCTATCATGGTACTTGGGAGAGGAAGGATAACTTCCTGCGCAGTCGTACGTCTGGGACGGGGGCTGCGCGGGAGACCGCTTTCTCAGGAGGAGTAGAATCTGGTACAACTCTGGTGGTGTGCAGCGTAAACGGTTGCTGCATGCGACTTTTGCGCGTGTGCGGCGTGTAGTCAGGTTTCTCCTGCAGGATGTACATCGATGCCGCCGCTCTCGGTCATGAGCACCCCCTTGCTTACTGAGTCACATCGTAGTGTGATATGATTTATGATTATGCTAGTCTATTACTGTTATATTCATATATGTTGTTGTACACTGTTATTATTGATGTATTGTTACTTTATATCTATTTTAGAAATATGTGCACTGTTTTACTGGTTAAGTACTTAACTTGAAATTAAAACTTGAAAGTAAGGACCAAGTAATTAGTGCGAGTTATGCTTATGAGTCAGCCTACCCTTTTGTAGCCTTGCATATTAGGAGTCGGTTGTAGATAGCCACGTTGACGGGTAAGTCTTGCTGAGTATTAGTTGCTCAGGGTTTGACTCTTCATGTTTGTATGCAGGTAGCACCTTTATCCCTGACTCTACGGGTGGAGGTGGATAGTGGGATGGCCAGCTTCCTTTTGGTTGGACAGCCCACTGGGAGACCGAAGAGTCATCTCCTCTCGAGTTCGCATCTTCATGGCTTGGGATGCGGATTCTTATGTATCGTGAGCGCGTGCGCTTTATGTATCGGTGTTTCTTCTAGACTTGGACTTGTATCTCATTATGACTTCCGTTGTGCTACTTGTTGTTTTAATTGGACTAATATAATCACTTTAAGATTTAATTCGTGCTTTTTATGTGATGTACTGTTGTGTCCGTTCACCGGCACTTCCGACTCGATCCTGTGAAAAGCGGAAACGCTTCAATTGGGCCGAGTCTTGTTGCTGCCGGTGACGTCGTCCACTACTTGTGATGCATTTTCACCACGAACCTTCTACGCAGAACAAAAAGATCAGACATAGGAGATTAAAAGGAAAATACGAAGAGGAAGCGTTTTGTATGTCTAAATTGGTTGAAGAATGAGATTTGTAGGAGCCGAGGTCTTGATGTGGTCGTGCTCGAGCAACCCTCGCCGTCCACAGGTCGTGCATCTGCCATCGCCATCCCCAGCGTTGCCTCTCGCTGGCCCCCGGCGCCCTGCTCGCGATCTCTTTCGATTAGGTGATGAGGAGTCACAGAGGTCCTTCATCCGCTGCCACGCGCAGCTCGCGATCTCCGGCGCTGCCTGTCGCTGGCTACGGTGCCCTGCCCTCGATCTCCTGCGATTAGGCGATGGAGGCAGTGCGTTAGTTGAGGAAGGATAGCAGATCAAGTAAAGAGGGCGAGATTGGTGATTATGGGCCAGGGATAGTTTTGACGTCGGGTAAAGAGGAGGATCAAGGCTCGGATGTTTTGCTTTTTTTGTGAGAATTTCTAGTATTTTTTTTTTCTAGACACCGTGGTGAGAGGTTCATCTCCTTTTATATATAAATAGATTGTCCCGGCTGTTATTCTAGCCTTTGTTTTGCATGAATTCTTTCTGGTCATTGTTTTGCATTGATCTGACACATATTGTAGAATGGAACTAATAATAAATGACACATATTGTATGGCACTAATTTATCTGATTAAGTCCATGATTACTTTGTGAGGCCTTCTATGAATTGAACAAATTTTTTTTTGAACCTCTCAATCTGGCGCTGTTCATGTGCGCGCGCAACCCCCCCCCCCCCCCCCCCCCCCACACACACACCCTACAAACAATCAGTACTGCTACTATACGCAACTTCTAATTAAGATCGCGTCTGTCGAGAGAGATCATTAGAAACCTCCGGATCCCATACACGACGAGAAGCGTCGCATTCCCTTTGTGTCTCCACATGTGAGAAGTATCTGAAATTTATTTGGGAGGTAAGTCCCTTGTGAGGTTCCTGAGTCCGATCCAAGGATCGAACCCGGGTAGCCAGGCTCACAAGTCAAGCTGGTGACGACTGAGGCTCAGGCTCGTCCTCATATAAATTAAACAATGGATAGTACTAACCAAACGGATAATCAGACTCTTACTTTTTGATGCTGATGTATCTAAAAAAGTTGCGACTTATTACTCAGCTTTATGCAAATTCTGATGGTCTTTCATCGTAGGTTTTGCATATATGTTACATCATGCTCCTGCAGATATTTTGACATGAATTACAAATATGTATCTCACACTTGAATGACTAATAATATGATGCTATCTGGACTACCCGAGTGCCCTAAAATAAAATAAAGTTACTAGCCGAGTAGCAACTTTTCTAACCTCCCTATCGTTTTAGTTACTTGGTCTACCTTCATGTTCTGCTGACATACTTATAGGTTATACTGATTCTGCAAAGGTAGGACACAGTAATTGGGACATGAGAAAAATGATAGGGAGGCGCACATGACAGAACACAAGCAATATACCTTCTCTGCCGAACAAACTAGATGGACACTATATATTTGGACAGAGAGGCAGTAGAAAATAAGGCATAAAAATTAGTAGTGTTCGGACAACTCTCCCATCCAGCAAGGAGTGTACACAAAAGTTGTATCTATTACATCGGGACGATATGGTAAATGTAACTGGCCTAAGTCTTGAATCTTCGAGTTATTCAAATGGCAAGCCACAACTCTTCCATTAGATAGATACAAGAAAACCACCTCTTTGAAAGGATGGAATCCGAATATGTATATAAATCCAGAGTAGCACTTGACATCTGCACCTTCAATAATCTCAAGGAGATTGTTATTCTCGAAGTCCCATTCAAAGCTACCATCTTCATTATTGTAGTTATCATCTTGTAAGATCATCCAAGGCCTGTTGATTGGACAATCATCATGGTCTAGGGAGAACTGTGCAAGCACGGTTTCCAGATTGGTGTCGTACTTCAACACCCACTCTGTATGTCCGGCGCCAAATTCATTTAGGAACCAAACCCGTAGTTGGCGCCGTTCACAAAGTAATGCAAAATACACCCCATACTTGGACTTCACAAGATGAAGATGAAAATATACAATCGCATTAACACCCGCTGGCAGTTTAACCACTTGGTATTTATAATTTGATACGTTTATCCTGCAGCATTCATAGATGTCAGACTTTGAGTACTCCCTCTGGTCATGTATAGAACTAAAACTAGTTATTAGCTTAACACCAAATATATATATGAACGGAGGGAGTCACCAGCTTATACTAAATTAAACATGAAGTAAAAAAGAAGAAGAAGGTGCTGGAGAAGACGTACGTACCGCATGATAAAATCATTTTTGCAATGCGCATAGAGTGCCCCATGCCAATAGACAGCGTGACGGTACTCAGGTGTTGGGGCTGATCGCACCTCTGCAACAGTCCCAGCGGGTCCTCCTTCTCGGACAAATGGCTTCTTCTCCCACCTCCCTGTTCTCGATGAGTAGACCCACATCATGCATGTTGATGGTGGCCATTCTGATCCCTCCTCCATTAGTTGGCCCTCGTAACTACTGTAGGTGTCTTGGATCAGGAGCACCTCATAGTGGGGTGACACTGAAGGGTCGAACACCAGGTACACGTCACCCTGGTTGTAGGCGTCCGGCCCGACCGGGCAAGGCGGCACGGGCGCCCACCGTCTTGTGGCCGGGTTCACCACCTGGTCGTCCAGGAAGAGGAGGCCGTTGCAGCAGCCGATGATCGTCGGGATGTCGAAGCAGTCTTCCATCTTCACGTAGCGTTCGAGCTTGCCGCCGATCTTGGGCGCCATCGCCGGCGGGGCGAAGAGGAGCGGAGGCGCGGGCTGTCGAGCCAGGCTGATGAAGATGCCGCCCACCGAGAGCGGCAGGAGGTCCGGTCGCAGCATGCGGCCCGCGTCGACGACGGCGCGCCACGCCTTGCAGACGCTGCGGGACACCGCTAGGTCGCGCGGCGGGAGGCGGCGGAGGATGCCTGTCAGCACGTCGGCTGGGAGGAAACGCGGCGGATCCTCCATTATCCTGCTGCGGTTGCCGGCGCGGCGCAACAAATCCCGCTCAAAAATATATGTACGAGTAAGTTTTTGATGGAGAGTTTCGTTGGAGTACGAGTAAGTTTGTTCTTTTCTACAGACCGGGATCGACTTTTCGTCTACGGTCTGGGGAGTCAAAAGAAAAAAGAAAAAAAAAAACTCCAATCCAACATGGACTTATCAAACCAGCGAGTTTACAGGGAGCATGCGGTTTGCACCCGTCGTGGCGTGGGACGCGTGTTCAAGACTAGTGCTGTTTTTCCACCCTGACATGTGGGCCTTGTAACGTTGGGATCCATGTGTCAAAGACTCATCATAGATTCAAAGGCCAAAGAGTAGAGCAACCTAGGCGTTCTTTTTTCTGGGTCAGAAACTGTTCGCTCTTCTTTCCGGGTCAAAAACTGCCGGCTTCAAGTTTGTTTCCTCACACCTCTCGCGTGCATCGCTTTCGTGTACGCAACTCATCGGACCCAGATTTTTTTCCTATCGGAAACTCTATTCCGCGTACCCACGCGAGGGTGCGTAACAGCGCGTGCTGCTGCGGCCCAGCCCATGGACGAGGTGGCGGAGCACGGTGGCTCTATATACTCCACATCTGAGCTTTGTCCATGACAGCCGTTGCCGCCCTGTCCGCCCGATGCGATTTGGACCTGAAAACCATTGCATTGCAGACGCGGCCCCGCGTCGCACCGCCGGTACATCTTTGTGTGCAGGGTACACAAGTTAATCAAGTTTGACGAAGCAATCGCGTGGCTAGGGGGGATATGAATTATTAAGCGGAATTAATCAACATCATAGAATATATGGATGCTTTATTTTCAATTACGCATTGTAAACATCTCGTATTCTTCCTGGTTCATTTTTTTTATTGAACTTATTGTTCATTGCTGTGACATAAACTCTTCAACGAATCGTGTCTATACAAATTAAAGCATGCAATTTGGTTAGTTCTTGGTTCATATAAGCTTTGCTTTGCTCCTATGCATGCATATATATTAGATGAAATGACGATTATGATTCAACTAAAAAAAGACTAAAAGTCATTGAAAGATATGCACACATATGATAATCCTAATGGAAAGATCAGGGGCACTGAGTGACCAACATAGAAGAACAAGCTACAAAAAGTCATACAAATGGTACCATATATACTCAACAATTAAACAACTTGTCTGTCACAAGCATATGAATAACATAAAACGAAGGAAAGGTAGAAGGGCTCATGCCGCACGCATGAGGCAGAACGTCTCTACTCAGCTACATCGTTCTCATTCACCCACTAATACTTCTTCCCTTCAACCACTGAAATCTTTCTCCATGAGTGTTTAAAGTCATCATATCCTTTCAGCCATCTTGGTAAAAACTACAAGATAGTATAATATAGGCAGAAACACAAGCAAAAAACCATCATGCTGAAAGCAACCATTTGTAATGAAGACACAAATGGTTGATGACAGTTTTTTTTTTTTTTCTGAGAAAGCAGGAGAAATACGTCTCGTTATGTTAAGACATGTGAACAAACTCAGAATACAACAGATACAAATGCTGTAGCCACAAACTGGCCCATTGCAAGCGGGGCTATTACAGACAAAAATGGTACACACAAAGTTGTGGGCAGGAGATTTTGCTGATAATAATAAGAAAAAAAGTAAGGTACTACAAGTAGAGCTTCATTAATCACTTTTCATGTCAATAGTACAAGTTGGTACATCTGGTAAACACCATCCCAATTTATTCATTAACAACTTTTCTTCTATGCATTTATAAAGAAAAGTTTTACAACTTGCCCGAATAGACATGTGGCACATTAAGCGAGCACATATCTTTCTTCAGGAGTATCTAATACAACATGTGGACTTTACTGATAGTGGGTGGAGTACAAACATCATATATGTCGTAGCCCTAGTTTCCAGATATTCCGAACCCTATTTTAAGATTTTTTCGAAGACTTGTCTTGCACGACATGGTTTACGGGAAGGTTACGATCTCCTTGATAGATTCAGAGAAGGAACATTGTAGTTTAGAAAGGACTCTGGTAGGCGGTAACTAGCCTATAAATATTCATGTAACCCCTATGGGGAAATCTATCTGGCACCCTGCGAAACCCTAACGCAAAGGTTGCCACATTATACAAGATCGCACTGGACGTAGGGTTTTTATCCTTCGGGAGGCCTGAACCAGTATAAACCCTCTGCGTGTTCTTAGATTGATCTTGCTAACCACGTTACTCCCACGATCCAAATATCTGCCGAACAACCCCGTTCAATCGGGTGACGACAGAGGCGCGCCAGGAAGGGGGGCAGCGTCGAGATTCCATCAAGAGCATCAGATGGGATCCGCGAACAACATGAAGTTTCCTGTCGGCGCCGAGTTCCGCTTCGGATCTTTTACCTTCGTCGCCGATGGGAACGGAGATCTCCAGCAAGTCAACCCGCCAGAGGCGCAGGAGGCGCTTCTGGCGGAATTGGTGGCTTCGATCAACCTCAACGATGGAGCCGTCCCGGAGAAGCAAGAGACGACGTCTTCAGGAGCGCATATGCCGTTCGGGTTCATGAACTCGGCGGATGCGTTCCGGGAGTCTGCGACAGGGGTATGGGGCTCTCCTTCGGGAACCCTACCGGAGGTGGAATCCTCTTCGGATCCGATCTCTGGCTCTGCCCTAGAAGCGCAAGTCGTCCAGGAAATACTGGAAGGACGTTACTTTCCAGGCTTCGGGATCGGGAGCCCGGACAGTGATGATGAATCATGGGACAGTGAAGATTGCCCCGAAGTTGGAGGAGATTCCAAAGATGAAGGCATCGATCCCTCTCGCCAAGTATACATGGCTGGGCGGGCTTCGGAGGCATCCTCCAGCAGCGCACCCACCATTAGATCTATCAGATCCCAATCTCGACCTCCGTCCGATGTCACGCCGCGCAACCTTGGTCCAGAGTTTGACGCCATTCGGCTTCAGACAGCGCTAGAGTAGTTGAACCGGCTGGCTCCCGATGGTTCTCCCTTGGCCCCATTGGTACAACAAGTCGTCGAGATCGCGGGTCGCATCAATACGCCGCCGCCCGTGAACAATGTAGCTGTGAAATCCTGGCCTAGGGCTTAATAGGATTGTTAGAATACTCATATCAACAAGTTGCAACTTCTTTTCCGATAGCTCATCTCGAAAGAACTCCGAGGTTAAGCGTGCTTGGCCTGGAGCGATTTCGGGATGGGTGACCGACCGGGAAGTCGTTCTCGGGTGCGCACGAGTGAGGACAAAGTGCGTAGAAAAGACGTGTGTTGGTCTGTGAGGTCAGTCTTGAGGTCCTAGAGAGCTGCCAGGCGTAAGCGGGCCCGGCCTCGGGGAGGCGGGACGTTACAAGTGGTATTAGAGCCGACCCTCGCGGTTTCACGGGCGCGTATGGGCGCAGTTGCGCAGGCATGGTGCGCATGGCTGGTGTGGGCCCAGAGTGGTCACACAGCATGGCACATGCGCTGGCACTGGACGCACGGACGTGGCCAAGAGGGAACGTTCCTGGACTGGGGTTGATCGACGAGGACGTCGATCTTCTAAGGGGGTGAGTATGTGACATCCTGGCCCAGGGCTTAATAGGATTGATAGAATACTCATATCAACAAGTTGCAACTTCTTTTCCGATAGCTCATCTCGAAAGAACTCCGAGGTTAAGCGTGCTTGGCCTGGAGCGATTTCGGGATGGGTGACTGACCGGGAAGTCGTTCTCGAGTGCGCACGTGTGAGGACAAAGTGCGTAGAAAAGACGTGTGTTGGTCTGTGAGGTCAGTCTTGAGGTCCTAGAGAGCTGCCAGGCGTAAGCGGGCCCGGCCTCGGGGAGGCGGGACGTTACAGTAGCAGCTCCAGCCGCTCCTGTCACCAATCTCCAGGGAAGGCTCGGACCAGTCAACAATGAAAGGCCTGCTGCATCTGAGCATGCGTCATCTTCTGATCGTCGAAGGCGACAAGGTCAACCCCTGGCGCCATCTGATGCCCGCCATGTCTTGAATCGACAGCGTGGGGCTCCCTCCGTCCACCAGCGCTTGGGAGGACGACCTTCACAAGCACCAAGACAGCATTCAGAGTCCACAGGCACTCCTCGCCTAGCATCTGAAACAGGGCCACCTGCTTACCAAGCCATTGGTTCCTATCTCCGATCAGTGCGATGGCCCGAGAAGTTCAAGCCGAATATAGTGGAGAAGTACGATGGTAGCACCGATCCCGGAGAGTTCCTGTCCATCTACTCCACGGTGATCGATGCAGCCGGAGGTGATGAAAGGGTCAAGTGCTGCTATCTACCCACCGTCCTAACCGGTGTTGCGCGGACGTGGTTAATGAATTTGCCACCCCATTCTTTTGATTCTTGGGTTGAGTTGACGAAGATCTTCAAAGGAAACTTCCAAGGCACGGTGGACCAGTTGAAGAACATAAGACAGAAGGCGAACGAGTCACTTCGGGACTACACGAAGCGCTTCTGCCAGATGAGAAACACCATCCCAAAGATCCATGACGTGGAGGTCGCCGAAAAAGAGCCGACTACGGTCACTGAGCTCTTCGACATTGCAGAATCTTGTGCTAAAGCGGCTGATGCCCGAGCACGCCTCAATGATGGCAAGGGTAAAGGTCCGAAGAAGAGCCGACTACGGTCGCTGAGCTCTTCGACATTGCAGAATCTTGTGCTAAAGCGGCTGATGCCCGAGCACGCCTCAATGATGGCAAGGGTAAAGGTCCGAAGAAGAAGGCAGATGATCGTGAAGTAATGGCCGTTGAGCAGAAAGAAAGAGGAGAGGGACGCTTTCCCCGAAAGCGGGGTCGTGATCACGACCGCCCCGAAGGAGTTGAGAAGTGATGCCCCATTCATAGGCGCACCTCTCATGACTTCGATGACTGCTACAAGTACAAGGAGATGGAACGAAAACGCCTGGCAGAAGGGAAGATCAAGCTCCATGATGAAGATCGGGGGAATCACAGGAATAATGGTCCACATCAGGCTGAAAGGCAAGATCGTGAAGAGGATGAAGAGAGATACCCTGAGATCAACATAATCTTCGGGGGGAGTTCGGCCTTGTCGTCCCGAACACAATATAAGAAGATCCAGCGAGAGGTGTTGATGGCTGAGCCTTGCTCCAAGAAGCTGGAATGGTCGGATACTCCGATCACCTTCGGCACTGAAGATCACCCGAAGAGTCTGATAAGTGGTCCTGAATTGCCGTTCGTTGCCAAGATCATTGTGCATCGAAACAAGATTGCGAAGACCCTGATCGACAATGGGAGTTGATTGAATCTCTTGATGAAGAAGACCTTCCTGCGAATGGGTCTGCCGCTCACCATGCTTACTCCGGTTGAAGGATCGTTTCATGGGATAGTTCCTGGGGTGTCATCTCGACCCCTAGGGAAAGTTCATTTGGAGCTGTCTGTGGGGCCCAAGGAGAACAGAAGATCGGAGGTTCTTACCTTCGAATTAGCCGATTTTGACTCTGCCTACAACTGCATCTTAGGCAGGCCTTTCCTGTTCAAGTTCATGGCGGCGGCACACTTCGCATATGCCCAGCTGAAGATTCCTGGCCCGAACGGTGTGATCACCATTAATGCGGACCAATCAGAAGCGGTGAAGTGCGACCTTGATGCTCTTGTGTTAGCTGGACACTTCAAGGATGAATCCCCGAAGGAGGAACCTCAAGCCAAAGCCCAGAAGGGAGATACATCGCAGACTCCGAAGGTCAAGGACACACCTCCTCCGGTGACCCCGAACAGCCAAACCTTGGCGTTAGCTTCGACACCTAGTGGAGCCGCGAAGGAGGGCAACGTTGAGAAGAAGGATGTTAAACTCAGTGACACGGATCCCGCCAAGACGACGTACGTTGGCGCGGGCCTCCCCAACAAATAGGAAAGTGAGCTCATGGCCTTCCTCCGGGAACATATCGACGTGTTTGCATGGAAACCGTCTGATATGCCCGGGATCCCCAGGGAGGTCATCGAGCACAAATTGGGGATTGATCCGGCTTTCAAACCGGTGAAGCAGAAGCAAAGAAGATATACTCCAGATAAACGCGACGCCATACATGAGGAAGTGACTAGGCTTCTTCAAGCCGGGTTCATTAGAACGGTCGACTATCCTGAATGGCTAGCCAATCCTGTATTAGTTCCAAAGCCTGATGGCTCATGGCGCATGTGCGTCGATTACACTAGCATGAATAAAGCTTGTCCGAAAGACGAGTACCCTCTTCCGAGGATAGATCAGATTGTAGACACCACTTCTACTAGTGAATTATTGAGTTTTTTGGATGCTTACTCTGGGTATCACCAAATTAGTCTCAATGTTGATGATCAAGAGAAGACGGCGTTCATCACGTCCTTCGGAATTTTTTGTTATGTAACCATGCCCTTCGGGCTGAAGAATGCAGGTTGCACATATCAAAAGTGTGTGAACCATGTCTTCGAGGAGCAGATCGGGAAGAACATCGAAGCTTACATCGATGACATCGTCGTCAAGACTAAGAAGAAAGAGAATCTCCTCGATGACTTGAAGCAGACATTTGACAATCTGCGCAAGTACAAGATGAAGCTTAACCCCAAGAAGTGTGTCTTCGGAGTTACTTCGGGCAAACTCCTGGGATACATGATCTCTGAACGTGGCATTGATGCTAATCCAGTCAAGATGGCGGCGATTGAAAAATTGAAGTCTCCTCAGACCAAAAGAGAAGTTCAGAAGCTGGCTGGCATGATGACGGCGCTAAACAGATTCATCTCGAGATCGGGAGAGAGAGGTATGCCATTTTATAAGTTGCTAAGACAGAAGGAAGGCTTTGACCGGGATGATCAAGCAGAAAAGACATTCCATGAGTTGAAGGCTTATCTTGTAACATCCCCAAATTCTTAATTGCACTTAGGCCTTCTTGATTAGTGTAAAATCCCTGTTAAGTCCAAATTATTGTAATTGAACTCGCAAATCAAATCTATTAATTTAAAAATCATCGATTTGAGCTTGAACAAGAACATCACAAATTTTCATAAACATGGGACCAAATGAAACTTTATTCTGGTTCCAGGGGTCAAGAGAGTTTTGGAAAATCTTCCAGAATTTTATGAGAAAGGAAAACAGTTTAAATAATTCGAAGATCATTCAAACAGTTTCTATCTTAACAGAATTTTAATTCAAATTCTGGGCCGAAATTAAAAATCTTCCAATAATGAAACGTGTTCCTATTGCTTTGACCTATCAATCACCAATTTCTCAGATTTTTTGGAACTGTGGAAGGTGGTGTTTGGGTCCACACAAATCAGCACGTTGAAAATCGACTTAGAAATCAAAAGGAAAATACTGTAGCGCCATGTTCTCCTCTGTTCTTCCTCCTGTGCCAACTGCTCCAGCAGTCCTGCCGCTGATGCCCAGCTCCCATGCGCGCAAGTGGGGAAAAGCTGCATTGCACCTCGTCCTCATCCTTTTTCCCCAGCTGGTTTCCTTCTCCCTCACGCTCTCTACTTTCTTTCTCTCCTCCCTCGAGCAAGAACCGTCGCCATGGCCGATGCGAGTTGAGCTCGCCATTCCGCTGCTCCACTGCACCACCGAGCTCGACCTCCACTGAAGAAAAGAGCGCCAGTGTCTCCTCTAGCTGCTCCTCAACTCCAATCGAAACCTCCTCGCCTGTAGCGCGAGATCGACGAGGATTTTCAGTGATGGCCGCCGGGTGACCGAGCTCCACATCGTCGTCGATTCCTCCCTCCTTGGTGAGTTTCCACTAGATTACTCGCACCCATAGCTTCCTCACATCCCTACGCATCCATTGGTGTCATGCCTCGTGCAATCCCACCACCCAAATCGACGAATTTCAAGGATTTCTGGTCGCTGTCTGTAGCTCTGTTCTGACGAAGACGAAGGTGGCAATTTCGTAAATAACTCGAACTTCTCAGAAATTGAACAAACTTCAAAAATCTATATATGGAGTAATGGATATCCAAAAATTTCAAACTAAATTTTGTTGGAATCCTTATAACAAGATCTATCCATTGGTGCAACATAAACATCTAAATACTGTGTATTTAATTCTCTAAAAATCAGAGAAGAAAAACAGAATATTAATTTTACAAAAATATCTACACATGCAATAGGTCTGATTTTTGGCATGCGTATTCCTTGTAGGCTCCCTGAACTTTTCCCTGAAACCAGTTCTTAAAAATCAACTTAAATTAAGATTAATTTTAGTTTCAAGCTTCTAGATAAATTTTGGATATGTGTCTCTGCGGATGATAACCTTGCCAAATAAAAACTCAACATAAATATTTGAACCTTCCAGAAACATTTAAGGAAATTATAAGAAAAATGTTTGTACACACTTATACCATTACTAAAGCGAAAACGTTACACGTAAATCTTTGAACACATAAGTACCTAAATCATGTTAGTAAGTCCGCAAACATGTTATCTTGTTCTTAATAACATCATTGTAATGTATTTATCAAGAAAGTGCCATAAATCCTTGTATTGTGTACGTATCTCTTATTGCTTTCAATTAAGACCGGTGACATGTTTAACTTTCCTTTGATTGTTCACACTGTTTTATACAACCAATAAACCATTACTGGTAAAAGAAATAGTTTAGACAAAAACAACGAAAATGTTCTTAAGTTACTTTTGAGCATCACCATGTCATGTGCATCATGTCACTAAATTATATTTATCAAGGAAGTTCCATGAACCTTTACACTAATTTCATGAAGTACATTATATTGAATTCGTTGAGGAACCTGTACCACTAGTTGCCAATATTAAAGCACAGGACATTGTCATTAAAAATGATGATAATAATAATTAATTTGGTGCATACATGTTTCTTATGATAATTATATAGGTTCCTATTAGAAATAGTTTGCATATTCACATAATGGTTGTACATGTAATTGCTTCAAACAACATATACGGATCTCCATCTACTTGTCATATGTAGTTACTAAAATGGTAGTTTGTACACTTTTTACTTTGAATGTAAATTAATTAGTCCAAGTAAATGAACATATTATCCATGCATGAGCATATCGGTTCATTTATACTTGGTACTCTAACTTAGGAGTTATAGTTAAATAAATAGTATTCATGCATCTCATGCCCTGAGTATAGGTTGCCCATCTTATGCATACACATAAATCGGCTGAGTAATTAATTTATGCACGCCTTTTTAAATGTAGAAAGTAAACCTTTTTACACATAAGAATATTTTCCTAGGCACTAGGAGCATATAGCCTCTTTTTATATCCAAACCATCCTAGGATTAATTGCTATGTAAATCTAGTTTATTTACTCCTGTTTCTTTGAAACAACCCCATGCTCATTAGTACTCGTAATGTAGACTGTACATAATAGATATGCACGCAATCACTATTAATAAAACATACGTGTGGCATCATTTTTCACCATAGGAATTCATAGTAAATAGAGGTTTATACATAATGTCATACTTGGTTTCCTTCCAAGAAAAACTATAGGGTAAATACTTTGTCTAGGTGAATATGGTCCTTATAAGACCAAGAGCATATCTTAAAACAAAGTATCACCGCAAGTTAAATCCCAAACTTAGTAATAAGGTTGAGTAATGCTTTTATAAAGCTCACTTCACTTCCATGATATTGGTACAAGCCATTGTTATGCAATAAGAGAAAGCAACCAGTGTTGAATGATGAAACTAACTTCCTCTCCCTTTGAAAAGAATGCTTCAAGTGAAATTTGATAAAGCTATAACCTCAACCTCAGACCACACCCCTTATTGTTAACGAAGTTCAGTTTTATTTTAGTCACGACGAATGTTGCCTTGTTGTTAACTAAATCAAACAGGTCACCATTCACTCTTTATTCATGCATTCTAAATTTGCATCGTATCACTTTATATTGTCATCTAGGATGCGAAGGTGGAGCCGAAGATATGGGAATCATCGCCGTGGCGAACTTGGTGCTGCTACTAACATATTGGAATGTGCTAACTTTGCTCAAACCCAAGGCAAGCCCCGGTGCACTCCTATGTTTCCAAAGTTTTACATTTCCTCACATGTACTTCGAGTCATTTAGTGTGCATTTAAGTTTTAGGAGTTGTATGAAACTGTAGATGCACTAGAGATCCTTATTCCTCTGGGTTGGTTCAGATGGTACAGCCGCTCGTTAATTTTGCTATGCTTAATATCGAGTCATCGATAGAAAATCGAGTGGTATGGAGACCGCTCGGTGTAAGTGGGGTCGGATTTACTTTATGTTCTCACATGATGATGATAATGAATTTGAGACCGAACGGGGAAGTTTCATGTGTAGATTGGGGTGACAAGGCTCGCCTTGTTCGCCATAGCCCCGTTTGTGTCGGTTGAGGACCGTTCGTTGTGGCCCCGCTGAGCAAGTTTGAACAGTACCGGATACATGCTAGGAGAATGGGAACTAGTAAACTTAGTAGCTCGATGTTATATTGTTGGACGGGGCCCCACCTCTCTTTTGGTGATGAAGATGGTATGGTGGTTGCGGGTAAGTGTTTGAAGGGAGGGTGCACGGGCTAACCACGGATAGCTAGCGCGGTTATCGCGTGGAGGACGTGTACCCGGGAGAGGTGACACTCGGACCGGCTTTATGATGTCTTGTAAAAGGTTGCCGTGCGTGGCTCTTTCGAGTAGCGTACGTCGTGTATTCGGGTTTCTCCTGCAGGTGTAAAATCGATTCGAATCGCCGTCCCTCACGGTTATTGAGTACCACTTGTTCACTGTGTCACATCGTAGTAAGAAGTGGAACATGATGATTATACTTGCTGAATTGTACTTTAATTAATTGTATTGCAACCTTGTATGGATTAGCATAGGTGCTAATATTTATGTTTATGCAAGAACTCTTTTAATTTGGCTAAAATTTGAAAGAAGGACCAACTTTTAGTGCTATTTTTATACAAATATTCCCATTAACCTTGGTCAGCCCCCTGCATGTTAGGAGTCGGTCTTAGAATGCCATTTTGACGGGTAAGTCTTGCTGAGTATTAGTTGCTCAGGGTTTGTTGTTTAAATATTTTTGCAGGAGATGTTTTGACTCAAGAACGAAGCATGTTTATGGGCTGAATACGCTCCATCATAGGATTAATGACGTCGTGTTGTATATCGCTTCCGCTACGCTTTTCAAACTCTTTTATGTAATCAAATTCAACCCAAAGTTGTAATAATTAAGATTTCACTTGCACTCTATTTTATTTATGCTTATGTGTGTGTACTTTTGGACTCTTGCGTCGTCAAGTGTCACCCGATTAAGATCCTGGTTAGCAAACCCCTCATTAATTTGAGGTGGGGTGCTACAGCTGGTACCAGAGCAAAGTCGGGTTTGTACCACACTAATGAGCATTATTTTCGAAAACCATGCTTACGGTGAGGTACGGTTTAGTCGGCCCTATATAAGGATGTTAGTGGTTTAAGGTGGCAACTAGTGAGTCTTTGCTTGAATAGGTTTGATTGTTTCTCTTTCTTTTCTGAAATGTCGGCGAGATGAAAAGTTAAGAATGATGTGAGGCATGGGTCGTTGACCGCATGGCCGTTTTGTTGTTTTGATGGGAGGCATGGATCGTTGATCGCATGACCGTTTTGGTTGTTTTGCTGAGGCATGAGTCAATTGACTTAATGGCTGTTTTGTTGTTTGTGAATCTTCTGCAGGTACTCTAACCACATTAGAGGTCACACCATTTGCTAGTCTAACACGGTTGAGAGACGATTTTGTCACCGAGTCACGAATGCCGATATAATGGCACCCTTTTCTTTTGGTGAGGAACGAATAACCTAGGTTAATAAAATGGTTGCATTGCATTTGCATATAACATGTTCATGAAATCTTAACTTTGAAAACTGTTCATGAACTCAAGATGCAAAGAAACCACTGGTTGTGTGCGATAATATCGAAACCTTGTAATGGAAAGATCCATCAAAATGAAATGAAAACACTTAAAGCAAGTCAGTCTAATCTGCCGCGAGTAAAGGCTTTCAGTGAACTTTATCAGGCCGTAACTCCGCCGTTTTGACTCCGATTGTCGTGTTTAAGCACTCTATGGAAAGATCTCAGAATGGTCTACAAGTTTGGTGTGTACACATTTCTGTATTTCGTCCCAGAACCTGACGAAATTCCATGAATTGTCAGTCGAGCTCAGATCTGTTCAGAGGAGAATTTTCAGCAGAAACATGTCAACTTTAATGAGCATTACTCCGGTTATACTGATCCGATTGAGGTGAATGAGTACTTGTTGGAAATCCCTTGACGTTATCTACAACTTTTGTATCTACCAAATTTTCTGTTTCGGCCCAGAAACATCCCAGATTTGTTTTTTGTGATGACTGCCAGTTGAGACAGATTCTGTCTAGTTACAACTACATTTGATCGAGTATGTAACTAAATTTCCGAGGCTTTATTGCACCATACCCTGTCTCTATATGTTGACTCGTGAAGGTTTGACCAAATTTCCTTTTTGGTTGAGCATGGAGTTTTGAAGTTCTACCTTGTTGATCTAAATTGTTTTCTTGACCTATATGTTTGTATCACCCTGATCTTGCTCTATAAAAAAAAAATTGATAGCATGAACCACATGCATTGCACAATTGCATAGTATGTGTTATCTTATCAATGTGCATTGCAATATCTCATATTTGCATTGCATCAATTCATCGGGTGCACCATCAATACATGATGCATCATAACATATCCCCTATGCACGTTACCCATACGCATCATGGAAATTGCATCATAACATATGCACCATCCATGTGTAACATGGCATTGCACCATAACATGTGCATCATTGTGCACCATCCATATGCAACATAGCATAATGCATCATTATGCAACACTCGCATATCCTTCCATATGCATCATTGCATATAAACCATCACATGCGTGCATCGCATCATGTAAGTATGCAATGCACCATGAGTTGCACCATGATATTGCGCTATCTCATCAGGAAGCACATCATGATATGGGCATTTTGCACTAAGAAAAAAATGATGCATTAGTAACTAAAATAATGAGCAAGCAGAGGGTGTTTAAATAAACTTGCTGTTGGGGTGAATTTTTGGTTGCCCATCGCCACCGTTGCCATTGAGGAGCAAGCAATAAACCCAAGACCTTGTGGGTTCAATTTTATTTGTGCTCACTCAAGGTAAACATCCCTTGAACCATTGACCTCATGAAATCGTCTATTGCCTAGGAATTGGGTTACATGTTTGTTTATCCACTCTATTTGAAAAGTGTTTCCTTTTGAAATCTATTTGCTTCTATATCCCAATCAGAGTTTATTCAAGATCTTTTGCTGCTCCAAACCCTCGTCCAATCTTGTTGTGTTGTTTTCCATCATTGTTACCCCCTTAACTCGTCGTAAATCTCGGGACGAGATTTTCTTAAGGGGGAGGGCTGTAACATCCCCAAATTCTTAATTGCACTTAGGCCTTCTTGATTAGTGTAAAATCCCTGTTAAGTCCAAATTATTGTAATTGAACTCGCAAATCAAATCTATTAATTTAAAAATCGTCGATTTGAGCTTGAACAAGAACATCACAAATTTTCATAAACATGGGACCAAATGAAACTTTATTCTGGTTCCAGGGGTCAAGAGAGTTTTGGAAAATCTTCCAGAATTTTATGAGAAAGGAAAACAGTTTAAATAATTCGAAGATCATTCAAACAGTTTCTATCTTAACAGAATTTTTGGTCGCTGTCCTGGCCACACGTTTGGTTTACAGGCGTGATACGAACAGCTTTTTCAGGCACCAAAGTGTCGTAAGACTTAGCCACAATGGTGGTTTGATAAGTTATATGGCCCCCTTGTGTAAAGGTTTGGGGGGAGACCCTTAGCCCCATGTTGGTTTTATAAGCTGGATCTCCCCCAAACAGGTCGCACGTTCGACCCAAAAACACTTAAAATGTGTATAAAATAGAACAATCTACATGCCTTGTTGATTTGCTACTTTCCTGCACACACTTAAAATTGTGTACTGAAAAGCAGGGGGGATCATACATGCATTAAAGCATTGTTCGGGCTTTTGCCTAATTATCATTAAAGCATTAATTAAAAAAAGGGCCTTCGCCCCATTGTTCAAAAAATTGAGCTTTCGCCCCATCATTACAGAAGACTATTGTTTATTACAAGCTCTTTACATAAGAGCCAAATTATTCCTGGTCATCACCAGACGCGTCATCTTCAGCGGATTCTTGTTCAGCCGGAGCAGCTTCGGGGATCAGGTTTAAGGAAGTCACGAAGGCGTCGGCGGCAGCATGGGCTTGATTCATCAAGGTGTCACGCTGAGTTGCATCACACTTGAAACCTTGATCTAGGAGGCTGAGATTTAAGTTTGGAATATGATGCTGAAACAGGGCTATGGTGTAGGCGCTGCCAGAAATACACCGAGCATACCCTACTTCAACAGCATCGTCCTTCTCTGATTTCAGTCTGCATTCCTCAGCTTCAAGGGTTGAAACTCGCTGCTGAAGAAGTTGCACATCCTTGTCTTTAAGCTCTAGTTTCTCTTTCAAGGCTTGAGATTCGTCCTTCAAAGCTGACAAAGGGAGAGACATAAGAGATAGATTGTTGATGAAAAGATGTCTATGAAGAACTAGTGCAAAGATACTTACTGTCAACTGAAGTAGCCAAGGTGGCGTTGGTGTCCTGCAAGCTCTTTACTTCTGAAGCATGGGCAGTTTTGAGATCAGCCAAAGCTTTATTAACCCCAGTCAGAGCTGCTTCTAATTCAGTTATTTTGGCCTCCTTTTCTACCAATAGTGAGCTGGGGGCTGCTTCAGAAATCTTGAGCTTCAATTGTTCATTCTCCTACCGAAGATCTCGAACCTTGGTGCTGAAAGCTCTGCAGGTCTTCAAAGTCTAAGTTTCTGCTGCCTCGACTTCTGCCTTGATTTTGCTAAACATTGCGGGCCCTGGAGAAGGACCCGAAGGAAGCTCAACTGCTGGCATCATCACGGCAGAAGTTGAAGTCGCAGCAACATCATCAGCTCCTCCAGCTAACACCCGAAGCCTCTTGGCACCAGGTTTCCTTTGACCCTGGCATGCACGAATCTGAGAAATACGCGAGAATCCATGGAAGAGGGTACCAAACACTATTGATAAAGGTACCTGCTTGCCTGGGTCAACAGTTCCTCGAACAGCTGGCATTTCTGGTACAGAGTCTGCTGGAGGAGGCACGGGAGCAAGCAACGGAGTTCGGCCTCTCCTCTTTCTTGGACGGAGTGGCTGCACCTGTGGTACAATAACTTCTCCCGAAGCGCTGGGCTTGGATGATCGAAGTTTCCGAGCAGTCCGAGGCTTCGGGGGAGATGAGGGCTTCGGAGCAGAAGGCTTCGGAGGCGCATCGGACATCAATGTGGCCTTTACTGCTGCCACCTTTTCCTCCAAACTTTGATGGTCTACATCATGCTCCTGAAGATAAATGCAAAAAGAAAATTATTTGAAGTCAAGAACAATTGAAGATACCAAGATTGAAGGAATAAATTCTGACCTGGCCTTCGGGGACAGTGAGGATGTCGTCTGCAAATGCTTCAGCTAAGCTCTTCTTCTGAGCTTCGCTGGGCTCCTTCTCACTGCTGCTGCTATCTAGCACCATGGTGCTTTCCACACCCCCTTCGAAAGGATCAGGTCCGAACATATCCTAGAAGCATAAGAAGTGATAAGTGATTCGCATGGCAAGATACCAGAGTAAATATGAAGATCTATACCTCAGTGGCTGGGTTCGTGGCGCTATATGGCTCTGGGAAGCCTTCGGGTCTGGGCTGGAGATCAGACTCGAGAATAGTGTACACGCGCCTCTTGACCTCCTCTTCAGGTATTTTGTCGACTACAAGAAGATTCAAGACAATAAGTAAAGATGATTTATTAAAGTGAAGATGTGAAGACGAAAATAAGGATCAAACTTTAACCTTCGGAAGGAAGCCACTTCGGATTTCGGGGCCCGTCTCCGAACATGGCTAGGGGCTCCCGATGTTGAAGGGGGAAGAAGCACCTACGGACATACTCCTCCACGATGTGTTCACCCCTCAGTCCATTGGTGACCAGCTCCGTAACCTTGGCGACCATCCGCTTGAGTCGCTCGTCCCTGACTGGTGCGGCTTTAATCCATCCTTGATGGTAAGGCAACAATCCTTTGCCCTTGATATCGTAACTCTCGGAGTCATCCATGAGGAAGTACTTCCACCGGTAGCCGCTCCAAGATCGCCGGTAAGCAAAGGGAGGATAAACAATATTCCTTCGGCGATTGAAGGACATGCAACCCACTAACCCAGAAGAATAGTAGCAAGGTTCATGATAAACCCGCCACAAGTCCAAAGAAGGAGCAGTTCCCAGCCAACATTCACAGAGAGTGGAGAAAAGACTCAACAAAGAAACAGCTTGAGGTTTTGTTGACGGTCCTTACGACCCTTTTTTACCGTCAACCTTATGCACCTTTGTGAACCTAACGCCATCACCAAGTGTAGACATAGGGTTTATTTCTAACAAATTCCACTAGTCTTGGTGAATTATGAAGTGCAGGTGCAATCCATACAAAAACAAGGGAAAACATGCACTAAACGTGGACTTTGCAATCGACGGATTTTCCCCGGACTAAAGAACTTAGTCCAAAAGCCCAAAACCACAGGATCAGGCTTCAAGATCAAGCAATGCACGTGGTTTAGGCAAGTACACAGGCCAAGGAAGCAGCCAGAGGAGGAACAGGCCCAGTGGGGCCCAGGCCAGGTCGGCCGACCCCCTCTGGCCAGGTCGGCCGACCTGCCAGGGAGGCCCCACTGGCCCATCTTTTTATGGCGGTTTACCACCGACTTCTGGAGGTCGGTTCCCCCTGCATTAAATGTCACCGACCTCGGGAACCGCCTCAAAGTTGCCGACCTTCCAAGGCTATAAATAAAGGGGCACCCCTCCCTCTCAACACACACCACAAGACGCAAGACTCTCCAATAGAGCTCCACTCCAATCCTTAGGCTGAGAGCCTTTTGTACACTAGTAGAATAGGAGAGAGGGCAAGGGAGAGAAAGGAATACTCCTTCCACTTTGGTGGAGGTTTAGTTCTATTTCTTTACCTTGACGTGTAAACACTCTTTGTGATTTATACGTGGTGATTATTTATCTAGCGAGCATTATTACTTTTCTAGGCGTAATTCCTGTTATACTTGTTTACGGGATCATCGCTCCGCAAGGGGTGCTCTAGCCTTCTAAATTCAGCTTTGGGCCGAGGTTAGAGTAGTAATCAACGGCATAGACGTGGTGTCTAGGCTAGAGGTTACCTTTGTTTGCTGTGTGCTCCACGGTTTGTAGAGGTAGGCGGCAGGAAGTGACAGCCCTGTCCGTCCAAAGGAACCCTCCACGTTCGGGTACATAGTAGAGCTACAGGTCGGAGTGGTTTGGCAGACCAGGCCTAAGCCGGCGCCCGAAGTAGACAAGTAGAGCTTGAGTTTGTCTATCCTCTAGGATAACTAGATATAATCACCCTCTCGATCCTAGTTTGCTAGTTGTCTTGGTTGTCCTTGGGTAAAGCTTGCCCTGCGGTAGAATAACTCCGTTCCTTGGGGAAAACAAATACGATACCTTGGAATACTCCCGGGTGAAGTGCTACAACGGTATTCCGTGCGCTTGCGGATTTATCTGTGACGTAAGAAATACCAACAAGCATTTCTGGCGCCGTTGCCGGGGAACGGTTGATATTTCTATTGCAAATTAAGTTTGCCCTCGTAATCTATGTTACTTACCGTTCTGTTTTTTATTTCCCTTAATTTCAAAAACTCACAAAAAAACATTTCATGGAGTCACAACCCACTATCCAATCATTCTCTACTCCACGGGGCGAGCTCTTAGAGCCACCATCATCATCACAACCTATTTCTTCATATGGCTATGAGTTTTCCCCCGATTACATTTCGATGATAAGAGGTTTATCCTTTTCGGGTTTTAAACATGAAAATCCTTATGAACACTTGCGAGAGTTTGAGCATTTGTGTTCATGCCGATCGATCCATGGCATGACACAAGAAACGTTGAAGTGGAAGTTGTTTCCCTTCTCTCTCAATGAGAAGGCGAAGCAATGGTACACTTACACCGCTAAGAGAGTGAACGGTGATTGGAAAGAATTGCGAGACAAATTTTGTCTAGCGTTCTTCCCCGTATCCCGTATCACTTCTCTACGAGCGGAAATAATTAACTTTCGGCAAGAAAAAGGGGAAACCTTGAGTGCATCATGGATTCGGTTCTGTTCATTAACAGACTCCGGACCTGAATTGTTGCTCCCCGAACCCGTTTTATTACAACATTTTTATTCGGGATTGAGCAGCGATACCGCACTTTATCTTGACACGGCCGCTGGTGGATCTTTTACTCATAAGACCATAGCGGAAGCACACGAACTTTTGGATCGCATTGTGGAAAACACTCCTTTTTTCGCTGATTTACTAGTTGAGCCAGAGTCAAAAGATGAGGAACTCGTTGTGCAAGAAACACAACAATTGGTGCCTACAATGGTAGACCCAACAATCGAGTCCCCATCTAACACAAGAACAATGATAGAGGATGATGAACCTCTTGAGTTCCCGTTTGAGTTCGAGGAAGAAATTTTTGAAAATTTTGGAGACTCCTCGAACTACTCTTGTCAAAAGAGGCCAAAACTCCCTGCACCAACCCCCGAACCTTTAGAAAAAGATTTTCTTTTGAATACCATTCGGGAGTTAACATCGATCATAAGCGATGAATGGTTGAGAGAAAATGAGCTTTCTTCCGATACTATTCGTTTTGAACATCCCGCCTCAACCATCCAAAGCTCTATTCGGGGATCAAAGGTAGATGTTCTCTATAATCCTTTAGTGGGTGCCAACATCATGTCCGAATCTTTTGCTTTAATCATGTTTGGGAATGAAGTTTGGGCGCCCACTAGCAAGCTCCTTAGAACCTCTCCGGGGCACTTCTTTGAGGGTTTGGGGATCGTTAGAGACGTTTGCATTAAGCACGATGATGCCGAAGTATCGCTGGATTTTCACGTCTTCGGGGTTTTGGATTTTGATGTTCTTGTAGGCCATCCCATAGAAAAGCTTTTCTTAAAAATATCGCCTTCTGGAACCCTTGACTTCACCCTCGGCAAGGAACATTTTTCTATCCCTATCGTTCATACGCTAAATACTTTTGCCGAGGAGTCCCCCGAAGTAGACGACTGCATAGAGGAAGTTATGGCAGTTTTTCTTCATGAAACCCCCGAATCGTCCTTGGAAGAAGATGCTCTCAATTTTGTTTTAGAAGAAGACGGTTCGGAAGAAACCTTTGAGCTGCCTGAAACCTTAGCCTCGCCGCCACCTCCCATAGAGCTCAAAGCACTCCCACCAGGCTTACGCTACGCTTTTCTTCACGGAAACCCCGAAACGCCTGTCATCATAAGTGACAAGCTTTCGGAGGAAGAAACCGCTAAACTCTTAGCCGTGTTAGAGAAACGTCGCTCCGTTCTTGGCTACTCGCTAGGAGACCTCAAGGGAATCAGCCCTGCTCTTTGCACCCATCGCATTCCCATAGATCCCGATAGCACACCTTCTAGGGAACCTCAACGGAGGTTGAACATTGCAATGAGGGAAGTCGTTAAGAAAGAGGTCTTGAAACTTTTGCATGCTGGTATTATCTATCCTGTTCCACACAGCGAGTGGGTGAGCCCAGTGCAGGTTGTGCCCAAGAAGGGAGGAATGACGGTCGTTCATAACGACAAGGACGAATTGATCCCTCAACGAACCGTCACGGGGTGGAGAATGTGCATCGATTACCGAAAACTTAACAAGGCTACAAAGAAAGATCATTTTCCACTGCCCTTCATCGATGAGATGTTGGAACGGCTGGCAAATCATTCTTTCTTTTGTTTCCTTGATGGGTATTCGGGATATCATCAAATTCCCATCCATCCCGATGATCAGAGTAAGACGACTTTCACATGCCCTTACGGAACTTATGCTTATCGTCGAATGTCTTTTGGGCTATGTAATGCGCCTGCTTCTTTTCAACGATGCATGATGTCTATCTTTTCTGACATGATCGAAGAGATTATGGAGGTTTTTATGGATGATTTCTCTGTCTATGGGAAAACCTTCGATCATTGTTTAGAAAATTTAGACAAAGTCTTGCAACGTTGTCAAGAAAAGGACTTAGTGCTCAATTGGGAGAAATGCCACTTTATGGTTAAAGAAGGCATAGTCCTTGGGCACTTGATTTCTGAAAGAGGGATAGAGGTGGACAAGGCGAAATTAGAAGTTATAGAAAAGCTTCCACCTCCCGTTAATATGAAGGGTGTTCGCAGTTTTCTTGGACATGCGGGGTTCTATCGCCGTTTTATCAAAGATTTCTCTCAAATTGCTAGACCCCTTACAAATTTGCTTGCAAAAGATGCACCCTTTAATTTCACTGATGAATGCATGAATGCTTTTAATACTCTCAAAAATGCACTCATCTCCGCTCCAATCATCCAACCCCCTGATTGGACGCTTCCGTTTGAAATTATGTGTGATGCTAGCGACTTTGCTGTGGGGGCTGTTCTTGGTCAAACTAGAGATAAGAAGCATCATGCAATTTCTTATGCTAGCAAAACTCTGTCTGGAGCTCAGTTGAATTATACGACCACTGAAAAAGAGCTCCTTGCTGTTGTTTTTGCTTTTGATAAGTTTAGATCCTACTTAGCTGGAGCAAAAGTTATCGTTTACACCGATCATGCTGCTTTGAAATTTTTGCTCTCTAAGAAAGATGCTAAACCCCGTTTAATAAGATGGATTCTTCTGCTCCAAGAGTTTGATTTAGAAATTCGTGATAAGAAAGGAGTAGAAAATTCTGTAGCGGATCATTTGTCGCGCATGCAATTCACTAACCCGCAGGAATTACCCATCAATGACTTCTTGCGCGACGACATGCTACTCCACGTCAAGGACTCACATCCGTGGTACGCCGACATTGTGAACTTCATAGTGACGGGGTACGTACCACCGGGAGAAAACAAGAGACGACTCATCTATGAGAGTCGTCGTCACCTTTGGAGTGAGCCCTTCCTTTACCGTGTCTGCGCCGATGGACTGCTCAAAAGATGTGTGCCGACACCCGAGAGCACACAAATTATCGAGAAATGTCATTCAGCTCCATACGGGGGACACCATGGAGTGTTTCGTACTCGGGCCAAGATATGGCAAAGTGGTTTCTTTTGGCCAACAATGTACGAAGACACAAAAGAATTCGTCAGACGATGCCCACAATGTCAAAGATTTGGAGGCATCATGGCAAGGGATGCAATGCCCCTCAACTTCAATTTACAAGTCGAACTCTTCGACGTATGGGGCATCGACTTCATGGGGCCATTCCCCAAGTCACAAGACTGTGAATACATCTTGGTGGCAGTCGACTACGTGTCCAAATGGGTAGAGGCAATGCCGTGCCGAGCTGCCGACTCCAAGCACGCTCGCCGGATGTTCCACGAGATTATCTTCCCAAGATTTGGAATACCGAGACTAGTGATAAGCGACGGAGGGTCTCATTTCATTGATAAGACCTTCCGAAGCTTCCTTAGAGAACTTGGAGCACGACACAACATAGCCACTCCATACCATCCTCAAACAAGTGGGCAGGCCGAGACTTCAAACAAGCAAATCAAACGGATCCTGCAAAAGACCGTGTTAGAAATGGGGAAGTCATGGAAAAGCAAGCTACCCGATGCACTATGGGCATACCGGACAGCATACAAGACACCCATAGGCATGTCACCATACCAACTCGTATATGGAAAAACATGCCATTTACCCATCGAGTTGGAACATCGAGCATATTGGGCCGTTAGAAAATGGAATATGGACCTTCGAGGTGCCGAGTGGAAAAGAAAAATGGAGATAGCTGAGTTGGAAGAATGGAGAGACAAAGCTTACCACAACTCAGCCATTTATAAGGAGAGAACTAAACGGTGGCACGATAAAAGAATAAGAGTAAAAGAATTCAAAGTTGGAGATAAAGTCTTGCTATTCAACTCACGGGTGAAACTATTCGGGCACGGAAAATTGAGAAGCAAATGGGACGGGCCATACACGGTTATTGAAACTTCACCACACGGAGCAATCACACTCCAAGACGACGAAGGTAAATTATTCAAGGTAAATGGCCAGCGCCTAAAAATTTATTTTGAACCCGATACGAATAAAAAGTTTGATGTCATGCACTTGATTAATTTAGAATCTTTATCATGATATCCTCTGTTTTGTTTTATTACCCGTAGTAGCACTTTCCTTCGAATAAATATAGCAAGAAATTAGCCAGAAAAAGAAGGTGGCCAGAGGGGCCCACAACAGGTCGGCCGACCTCCCTTTCTCAGGTCGGGCGACCTCTGTGGGAGCCCCAACGGTCCCTTTTTTCTCTCACACTCAGCTCCAACGTTCACATACTCAAATCCCACTGATTTAGCTCTTGCTCCGCTGCGGAAAAAATCAGAATTAATTCTTTCCATAGTTTTCTATATAAATAGAGGTGATTTCCACCCTTTTTCACTTGCACCTCTCTTCCACCTTTATCTTTTCGCCCAAAGAAACCTTTGCCACCACCATGGACAGCAGCATCCCGCGCTTTGACGTCCCCGCTACCACTAGTGAGCTTTGCCGCTTCTTTGACCTTGAAAACATCCTTGATCCCGTCACTCCAACCCATGAGCAAGCCATGAGCGTCAAAGAAGCACCTCTCACCATCACACCACCACCACCAGCAGCAAAAGGCCCCTCTAAAAATCTTCCCGCTAGTGCACCACCACGCTACGGCAAGGGGAAAACCATCCCCAAGAAGCCAAGTCACGATGAGGCCGAAGGCTCTCTCCGTCCAGGGGAGAAGTATGTCGGCATCCTCGTCGCAAGGAATGGAGACGTGGTGCATCACCAATATGAGGGGCTCAACCTGCCTAGCCCCTCCAAGAAGGCGGGCATTCGGTTCAAGATCAAGGGAATTCGTGGTGGTGGAAAGCAGCTCCACCCACCACTCACTTCGGCGGAGAAGCGAGGCGCCCTCGAATCCATAAGCACCACTCCACCCAAGAAGGTGAAAAGGCATATCCCTCCTCCTCCCATCAAGAGGGCAAGGGGGATGTATGAGAGTGAGGAGGAAAGGACCCCGAAAAAGAGCCCCTATCAACGTCTCCTCGCTAAACATAATGATCTCCGCGACGCTCATGAACGCCTAAGCGATAAATTGGCGGAGATGAAAGACGCTCTTGCTGAAATACGAGATGCCCATGATGACCATCGCCGCAGCACCAACTCAAAGATGAAGCGTCTTTTCAAGAGCGCGGGAAAGGAAGAAAAGTTCTACGACTAAAACCTCCCGCGATCATCATTTTCCCATGGCGCATTTACTTAGTTTAATTACATTTGCTTTCATCATTTTAATTCCCTCATCAAGTTTGTAATGCGCCTTCATATTTGTTTCTAAATTTAATCAAATTAGTGCTCCCCGGGCTTGCATACCGGTAGAGCAATTTTGTGTTTCCAAATGTCTTTGTCTATTTTGAAGGAAACAGGCAAAAAGGCAAGTGTGTGGGGGGGGGGGGGGGGGGGGGATACATCGCGAAAACAGAAACAAACTCGAGAAAATCACTCAGAAACATCACGGGAAGGACAACACCAACAATTGTGCAAAATTTGGGCACCAGCAGGGGCCACACCAGGTCGGCCGACCCCCCTTGACCAGGTCGGCCGACCCCTGGTGGGTCCCACTGGGCCTCTGCTTTCCCGTTCTACTTAAGTTTGTTTCCCACACCCCCTTTTTGCGTACCATACCTGTCAAGTTCATTCTGAAATACGGAAATAAAACTTGACCAATTAAAACTTGGGAAAATTTCTTTTTAGCACATCTTTATAAATCCCAATGCTCTCCCTTTTTGTTCTCAACATGAACTTGCACACTTGTTATTACTCGCTTCATCACCACTTGCTTGTGAACAACCTATCCATAGGAACCCATGTTTTTCTAGATAATTGGCGAGTGTGATATGGTTCGATGAAATGATCTTTTGCTCAATCTACAAAGTCCTTGGGAATTTTATTTCAAAAAAAAAGATAAAATAGCATGGCTCGCTGCTCCTCTTTTGGTATATGATTTCCTACCAATGCCATATGTTGATCACAATTTTTCAAACTTACACACATATGCTGCTTATGTTACAATGAGCTTTTCCAAAATTTTGTGACCCTAATGAGATACTTGTCATACTCTTTTGATCAAGTTCACGTACACGATCCACCAAAATTGCTAAAACTCCTACACCGGGAGTTAGCACATCCAAATAAAGACACTCCTCTCTTTTATCCCATTTTACCTCTCTCTCTCAAAATAAACAAAAGAGGGACATGGCTCTGCAAAAGAAAAAGAAGACTCACAAAAAGATGAGCAAGAAAAGAGAAAAATGCTCATGTACAGAGCATGAAAAGAAAAGAAAGAAAAATATTAGCCATGTCTCGGAATTACAAAACAAAGAGAGGTAAAATCCAATAAAGGAGTCGTCGCATATAAACATCCACACATCCATCCACACATGCACTTCTTGATCAAGGTTGTATGACTTGAATTCTCCGTGGATCCTTTCTTTTGGTTCAGCAATATTTGTGATACAAGTATGCCTCTCTATCCCTACCTTGAGCTCCACCAACAAGCCTTAGAAGTAGGACAAAAGAGGCAATGCTTTGGTAAGGAAAACACACTTTTTGAGCGATCCGAGAGAATCAATAGGGGAGCAAGAGCTATGTTGTTTATATTTTTCAAAACTCGTTCAAAAACCCAAGGTACTTAGTAGGTGAAGGCGAGGTGATTTGAGTCATGAACCGTTCCACTTTTCAATCATCCAAAAATACATGTTAGCCACCATCATGTTCGCAGGTAAAAAGGTGTGGCTTGTAATAGCTTGTGTGCAGGTTTCATTCATCAACAGGGATGAGTCCTCCCCAATTTCCACTCATAGCTTTACTCGAGGACGAGCAAAGAGCTAAGTGTGGGGGATCTTGTTGACGGTCCTTACGACCCATTTTTACCGTCAACCTTATGCACCTTTGTGAACCTAACACCATCACCAAGTGTAGACATAGGGTTTATTTCTAACAAATTCCACTAGTCTTGGTGAATTATGAAGTGCAGGTGCAATCCATACAAAAACAAGGGAAAACATGCACTAAACGTGGACTTTGCAATCGACGGATTTTCCCCGGACTAAAGAACTTAGTCCAAAAGCCCAAAACCACAGGATTAGGCTTCAAGATCAAGCAATGCACGTGGTTTAGGCAAGTACACAGGCCAAGGAAGCAGCCAGAGGAGGAACAGGCCCAGTGGGGCCCAGGCCAGGTCGGCCGACCCCCTCTGGCCAGGTCGGCCGACCTGCCAGGGAGGCCCCACTGGCCCATCTTTTTATGGCGGTTTACCACCGACTTCTGGAGGTCGGTTCCCCCTGCATTAAATGTCACCGACCTCGGGAACCGCCTCAAAGTTGCCGACCTTCCAAGGCTATAAATAAAGGGGCACCCCTCCCTCTCAACACACACCACAAGACGCAAGACTCTCCAATAGAGCTCCACTCCAATCCTTAGGCTGAGAGCCTTTTGTACACTAGTAGAATAGGAGAGAGGGCAAGGGAGAGAAAGGAATACTCCTTCCACTTTGGTGGAGGTTTAGTTCTATTTCTTTACCTTGACGTGTAAACACTCTTTGTGATTTATACGTGGTGATTATTTATCTAGCGAGCATTATTACTTTTCTAGGCGTAATTCCTGTTATACTTGTTTACGGGATCATCGCTCCGCAAGGGGTGCTCTAGCCTTCTAAATTCAGCTTTGGGCCGAGGTTAGAGTAGTAATCAACGGCATAGACGTGGTGTCTAGGCTAGAGGTTACCTTTGTTTGCTGTGTGCTCCACGGTTTGTAGAGGTAGGCGGCAGGAAGTGACAGCCCTGTCCGTCCAAAGGAACCCTCCACGTTCGGGTACATAGTAGAGCTACAGGTCGGAGTGGTTTGGCAGACCAGGCCTAAGCCGGCGCCCGAAGTAGACAAGTAGAGCTTGAGTTTGTCTATCCTCTAGGATAACTAGATATAATCACCCTCTCGATCCTAGTTTGCTAGTTGTCTTGGTTGTCCTTGGGTAAAGCTTGCCCTGCGGTAGAATAACTCCGTTCCTTGGGGAAAACAAATACGATACCTTGGAATACTCCCGGGTGAAGTGCTACAACGGTATTCCGTGTGCTTGCGGATTTATCTGTGACGTAAGAAATACCAACAGGTTTCAGATGAATAAGTTCTATCTTGTAGAACTTGCAGACACGCTCGAGAAATTTGGAAGGCGGAAGATTGAAGCCACAGATCATGTGAGATTTGAATACCGGGATTTCGGTAGTGTCGAAGCTGAAGCACATGTCGCCTTTGTTTTCCTTGGTGATGACGAAATCGGAGATCCATCCGGTCTTCCGCAGCTCCAGGATGTAGTTTTCATCAATTTCACCGGGCTTCCAGTAGTCGATGGATTCCGGAATTTTGCCGGCATCCATCATCTGCTGGGCTTTGGTGGGGGAGCCATTGGAGCTGGTGGCGTCATCTTGATGCTCAGGATTTTGCTCAGCGGCGACAACGGCCCTATTGGGTGAGTTGGAGGCTATGAGGATTGATCTAGGGTTTGCGTGCAGAGGAAGTGGAGCTAGGGTTTAAGCAACAGCAAGGATGATGCGGAATGGGGAAGACAACTGTGGCGATTGGGTTTTATGGGCTCTCGCGACTGTTTGGCTTCTCAGAGAAGGCAACCCTGCCCGGCAAATGCGCTTGCCAGTGCAATTCTGCGCGATATTCCCGTTAATTTAAAAGTTATTCGGATTTTGTTGCCCAGATTTGAGGGATTTGTTATAACAAGTTTGGGAATGTTTCCGTTGAGTGTGCGTAAAATTATTGCCGCCGGAAATTATACCATTCTTTGAAGATTGCTACTCTCCGAAGATTGTTATTCTCCGAAGAGAGTTATTTTCTGAAGGGGTCTATTCTCCGAAGAAAGTTGTTCTCCGAAGAGAGTTGGTTATTGAAGCAGTGTTTTCCGAAGAAGGTATTCTCCGAAGGGATTATTTCATTATTGTGGTTATATTGTGAAGAGGTTCTTTCCCGAAGTACTTACTTAAAGAAGAGACATTCTCAGAAGATATACATCGTTGCAAAAACATGAAGATGAGACTGAACATACATATATACTTGGGATTGAAGGTAGCTTTTTATTCATTAATCCGAAGGCCCTATTACAAGATCTAAGTTACATCTGAAGCTTTGGGAAGCACCTGACCCTAACAGAAAGATGGAAGACAAGGATGAGGGAGATGCTGGGTTCAGGTGTGAGCAGCACGGGGATAGCTCGTATCCCTAGTTCCGCCGCTCATCAGCGTCCTCAGAAGGGGCTCCGACGACATCGGAGGAAGTGTTCTCTGTGCCCCACTGCTTGCGCTGTTGATGAGGGACACTCGAGAAGAGATATGGGTGCCCCCCATGTTAGAGTCAAGGACCGGGTTTGCAACCTCGGTAGAAGGCAGAACCGAACCAATGTTCGGAGGAATAACGAGAGCTGGAGAACCTGCAGGGCTGGGATCCGCAGGAGCATCCATGTCTATGGAGTCACCGCCACCAGAATCGTCGTCGCTGGAGTCGTCGAGGGAGACGATGTCGGCATCGGCAGGGATGTCGCGTGACCCCTTGTTCAAGGCCACGTGGAGACGCCTTGCATACTCTTCATCGTCGATGTCCTCCTCCAAATCGATAATATCGGCTGGATTTGGGGGGAGGGCTTGGAGGAGGAAGCCCGTAATCCTGTTGTTGACGGCCCTTAAGTACCACTTTTGACTGTCAACTACCTGCATAAAAGAAATAAAATGAACACCAAACATAGTGGTAGGAGTTTATTACTAACGATTTCCACGAGTGTTGGTGAATTTGTGAGTGCAGGTACATTTCATATCAAAAGGAGGGAATTCACATCAAGAAGGCCACAACACATCACTCCGAGAAAATCAGCACAGGCAGCCCAACAAGATATGGATCAAAAGTCATACAAAACTCAACCAACTTGGGCCAATGCACGAAGATCATTGAACAAGACATCAAGGAGGACCCCTCGGCCAAAGCCCAAGGCCAAATGGGCCAAGGGGGGTCAGCCGACCTGCTACAGTGAGGTCGGCCGACCTGCTACAGTGGCCAATCTGGCCCATCTTTCTCTGGTTGGTCGCCACCGCCTTCCTGATGTCGGTTCTGCCTGCATTTAATGCGTTGAGGCGGTGCATTGAGGC
>RWGY01000615.1:0-97133 GCA_007726485.1 Eragrostis curvula
GTCTCCACGACGCACGATGACGGCCCAGGCGGGCTTGGAATCCCGGCCGGGCCCACAGGTAATAAAGGCTAGGGGCTGAAAACGCCCCGACGGCCCAGTTTCCGGCCCAGGAGTTCGAAGGCCGGCCCCGCGAAAGGGTTCGAACGGCCGCTCCAGGGCAAAACTAAGTGAGGGGCCACCAAAGAGGGGTCCCCAGCGACCGCAACCCGTACACCGTAGTACAATGGGCCTCTGATGGTAGCGTCCGAGTCCGAGTCTAAAAACCTCGACCTTGATCACCCATCGAGGGAGGGCATCGAGCCCACTGACTCCGAGCGAAAGGAGTCGGCGATCGAAAAAGGCAGGAACTCGGATTTTAATGAGGCTGACTCCAGCTAGTCTCAATCGGATCCCCGCGAAGGGCAAGCCGAGGCCTTCACTCGGACACACCCGTTTGCAGCTTAAACGAGCACCACGCATCGAACCACCGAGGAATGACGTGGCCGGCTCACGCGTGCCCCGTCTTATCGTAAAGACGCGCGGGTACGGACGAAACAAAAAGACGAAACGACCCTCGGACGGATCCGCGCATCGAGCGAGGACTCGGGGGCTCGCATTCGCAAAACAAGGACCTACTGCGTGGTCTCGGGAAAACCTTTTTTATCACCCTCGGCACAAGTGAACCACTTGTACCGAGGCTCGGGGGCTACACCCGGCGGGTGCGCTCGCGCGCACCCACCGGTAGGAGTAGTACGAAAGTACCCTCGGAGAGACAACGACAAGCCTCGACGGCGACCACGACCCCCGGCCGCCGCCCAGGCTCGGGGGCTACTGACGGATACCCAAATCAGGGTATCCTGATCTAGGATACTTAATCCCGCTAACCGTCTCAGCTTAATTGTGTAGGGCCCACAGGAACAGGTGCATAACAACAGAGCGCTCGAGGGGCCCACAGCCGACCCCGAGGGCACATACAAGTTCCGCCTCGCCCGACCCCCAGTCGGGCGGGCCCACGACTTCCGCCCCGCCCGACCCCGAGTCGGGTGGGGTCCACGACTTCCGCCCCGCCCGACCCCAAGACGGGTGGGGCCCCGAACTCCGCCTCGCCCGACTCCCAGTCGGGCGGGCCCACAAGCCGCGCTTCGCCCGACCCCGAGTTGGGAGACTTCGTCGAGAAGATTTTCCTCTGACAAGGAGGACAGGCATTTACGACGAGTAGCTGGGGAGCCTTAACTCTACCCAGCAACTCATATACTTGCAGGCACGCGATGTGACCCGCACAGTGGCACCCGTCCCATCTCGCGGCGCCGCCTGACACCTCAAGTACAGCAGCGGGACGGCTACGACATCATCATCATCCTGAACAGGGACGAAGACCGGACCGGCGACAAGACGGCCGCGACAGTCTGGGTTGACATCTCGACCACCTGCCCGGCGACCGGGCGGACAGGACGCCGCCTGACTAGGGCCACAGTGGCAGCTAGGGTGCAGACTAGTGCGGCGTGTAGCCGCGCTAGCCCACAACTCGAAAGCCCCGTTCCCATTTGTAAACCGGCTCACTCCTTGACTATAAAAGGAGAGCTGGGTGCATGAGGCGCGGGGATCGGATCCCCGGATAGATAGACGAACACAGACATAGAAATACACACGAAGAGGCTTGGAGTTTTTCTCCTCCCTCGTCAACACTTGTAGCTCCCCTCTGCAAGTCGGAACACGAACCACCCACGAACTGGACGTAGGGCATCGATTGCCTGAACCAGTATACATCTCGCCTCTCTCGCAAAACCCTCGCCATCATAGAAGATCGTTAGGCGCCGTAGTTACAAATTTACTTGTCGGCCGGTTTCTTAGCACCGACAGAAAGCGATGGTTTTCTTCCAATCCATTCTTCATACGGAGTTTTCTCTTTGTTCTTCATGGGAACTCTATTCAGGACATGACATGATGTCAGTAAAGCCTCCCCCCACCATGCCTTGGATAATCCAGCAGTGGCTAACATGGAATTAACCAAGTCAGTCAAAGTGCGATTCTTTCTTTCGGCAATCCCGTTTGATTGGGGCGAATAGGGAGGCGTCCTCTCATGAATAATACCATGTTCCGCACAGAATAAGTCAAACTCGTTAGAAAAATACTCACCACCACGATCAGACCTAATACGTTTGATCTTTTTCTCAAGTTGAGTTTCAACTTCAGCCTTATAGATTTTGAAGTAGTTTAGAGCCTCATCTTTCGTTTTCAACAAGTATACATAGCAATATCTAGTCGCATCATCAATTAACGTCATGAAATATCTTTTTCCACCTTCTGTCAACACACCATTCATCTCGCACAGATCTGAATGTATGAGTTCTAATGGTGCCAAATGTCTCTCCTCGGCTACCTTGTGAGGTTTTCGAGGTTGCTTTGATTGCACACAACTATGGCACTTAGAACCTTTGACAATGGAAAATTTTGGAATTAAATTCAAGCTGGAAAGTCGAGACATAGAACCAAAATTCAAATGACATAAACGTGAATGCCAAACACTAGCATCACTCTCATCAATACCACTAGAAATATGGTTCACCGACTTATTACAGAAATCCAAAACGGAAAAACGGAACAAGCCTCCATAATCATAGCCTTTACCAATAAATTGTCCACTCTTAGAAACGACAAGTTTATTAGACTCAAGCACTAGCCTAAAACCATCCCTACACAAAAGGGAACCACTAACTAGATTCTTGTTGATAGAAGGGACACGCTGCACGTTCCTCAACCGCACGATCTTTCCCGAAGTAAACTTCAGATCGACCGTACCAACACCATGAACAGAAGCATGTGACTCATTCCCCATCAGGACGAAAAATCCCGTTGGACCTGGTAAGAAGAAAACAGAGAAGCGTCAGCACAAACATGAACATTAGCACCAGTATCAAGCCACCAACTTGTAGATTGAAATACTGAAAAAATAGAAGGTAAACCGTACCAACTATTTCCACTTCCAGCAATAGTCAGCATGTTCGCAGACTTCTGCTCCTGTTGAGGTTTTCTTCCTTTGCGGTTTGGGCACTTCTTTGCCCAATGATCAGAAGCACCGCACACGAAGCAACCCTTGTTCTCCTTGTTCTTCTTCTTCTTGAAGGTAGTGGTCTGTTTTGGCTTATTGTTCTTGCCCTTGCCCTTGTTGATCTTCTGATGCTGCTGCTGCTGTACCACATTGGCACTGGCACTGGTTTGACCCTCAACTCCTTTAGGTCGTCCATCCTTAGCCCGAGATTTCTCCTCAACATCAAGAGAAGCAATTAAATCTGAAACAGAAATCTTTTGCCTCTTGTGTTTGAGCTGTGTGGCGAAATCCCTCCGAGCAGGAGGTAATTTTGCAATGATGCCCCCAGCCACAAATCTGTCGGGAACGACAATCTTAAGGAGTTCGAGTTCCTTCACCATGCACTGTATCTCATGAGCCTGCTCGACTATTGAACGGTCATCGACCATCTTATAGTCATGATACTGCTCCATGATATACAACTCAGTGCCAGTGTCTGCACCACCATAGGTGTTACACAGAGCATCCCACAACTCCTTAGCGCTTTCATGCACAAAATACACATCAGTAAGATGGTCCGCAAGTGCATTCAGAATAGCGCCTTTGAAGATTGTGTTAGCCTTTGTATAGGCCTCATCCTGCTCAGCAGTCAGCGGTCCGTCTGGTTTGCCATTAGAGACCCAGAACACACCCATGGCAGTAAGCCACAACGTGACTTTCACTTGCCATCTCTTGAAGTGCACGCCAGTGAATTGCGCTGGCCTCAGTGCATCAACAAATCCAGCCATTAAACCAAAGTGCCTACAATAAGGTTTTTGGATTGTTGTATATATGAGCACTTTTAGGTATAATTTAATCCAGAAATAAATCATGAACATGATGAATAGATTGCAGAATAAACAAGACAAGTCTACGCAAGATCTAGACAAGTCTAAAAGCATAGTAAACAGAGCAAGATCTACCATACTTCGCAGTACTATCGTACAAGCATGGATCATGTAGGCATATGAGAGAGACATGGTTTCAGAGAGTACGTACTGATCGTTCAAAGGAGACGATGAAGAAGCCGTGATGATTGGCGATGCAAACAAGCCGGGACAGCGGAGAGAACGTCGACGAAGGCGATGACGAGCAGCAGCCCCCGAACACGAACGTTGAGGAAGACGAGCCGTGATGGAAGCGATCGAGCAATCGCGCAGAGTGCTTACCAAAAACCTTATTCGCCCTCTCCCGGTGCAGGAGCTCAGAGAACGACGGTTCCGGAGACCTGCTCTCGCGTTCGCCGGTGCACGCCGACGATCGGGATAGGGCAAACTACAAGCGGCGGCGCAGCAGGAGGAAGAGGCAAAACCCTAACTCGTGTTGAGGTATGTTCTGGTGGGCGGCGGCCGTACGTATTTATTGAGGGAGAACCGCTAGGGTTAAGTCGTCCCAAAACCGAGTCGGTTTCCATATAAAATCGTGTTGGACATGAAAAAGAAAAACTGCAAAAGGAAGCCGCACACCCGCAAGGCATCGGGTCGGATTTCGGCGGACCATTCACGCAGGTGATGCGCGGCCGGGCCCATCGCCCAAGCCCCGCCCCGCCCCGCCCGGCCCGGCGAGGCGAGGCGAGCGAGCGCGCGCGTGTGTTTTTCCTTTATTCCTCTCATCCACACACTTGCAAGAATGGGTAGAACAACGTTCTATATAAGTTGGTCCTCCTCTACCTAAACTAGCAATGTGGGATTAAAGGATGCACTTCCACAACTCATGGATGGGCCTTTGAGATTTTTCAGGAATTATTCAGAATTTCCTAATGGGCCTAGTTGCAGCCCACTAATAATTCTAGCAATCCCCCACCAGATCTCAAAGTCCCATTTAAGACTTTACCAGATCCTACTGCTGTTTGATATACCAGTGCTTCGATGGAGACTGTTAAGTTGAACATCCATCTAGAGCAATAAGCTACACTCATTCACAACTTGAACAATAGACTACGCCTTGAATTGCAAGTTTTGTGCAAACAAGTTTCACTTAAAGCCAAACTGATACTTGACCTCCAGTAGACTACCCCGCGGGTGGAGCATATAGGTCATACTCCTTCGTCTCTTCATGAGCTTAATAGAGATCACCCAAGTCTCACAGATTGCGACCTTACAACAATCAGGCTCATATAGGTGTATTCTTTCAAGAATGTTCTGCAGGAAAACATCTTCGCTAATTAAAGCCAACAGAATACATTAAGGCATTTGCCAACCTGCCATGCAGAAAATGAGAGTAATGCATCTTTACTCGAGTGGGTTAGGTAAGGTACTCTCTAGTCATCCACTAGCTTGTTCTTCCCAGATCCTACTTCACGGGATCTCCGATCACATAGGTTGGGTTACCGCTATGGAATAACTCATATAGGTCTCATACCCATCTCCTTAGATGCAGTGTCTATCACATTACGTGACAGCCCCTTAGTAAACGGATCTGCCAGGTTCTTTGCAGTTTGGATATAATCCAATGATATAACTCCGGAGTTTCTCATCTTCCTGACAGACTTCAACCGTTTCTTAATATGTCTTGATGACTTATCATTATCCTTAGAACTATTCACCTTGACAATTACTGTTTGATTGTCACAGTTCATAAGGATTGCCGGCACAGGTTTTTCAACGATAGGCAAGTCCATCAAGAGTGTTGGTATTTCTTAACGTCACAGATAAATCCGCAAGCGTACGGAGAATACCGTTGTAGCACTTCACCCGTGAGTATTCAAGGGTATCGTTATTTATATTATCCCAAAGGAACGGAGTGGAATTATCTACTGGTCTAGCTGTCCAAGGACACGAAGAAGGATGGTAGGTATGGATAGAGAGGATTCCTATGGATGAAGTTCTATCTGGAACAAGGAAGAGTAAACACAGCAGGGCTGTCACCACCTACCGGCAAACCCCCCTACTAGGACACGTGGCACTAGGGCTATTAAGTCCCTAGGCCAGTCCTAGGGTCACGTGACAACAAGGCAATTAAGACCTCGCTGCCAGACCGATTCCCAGCAGTCAATTCCCTAGAACAGAGAGGATTAAGCAAGCAGGGCTGTCACCACCTACCGGTGACTCTCTCCTAGGACATGTGACACTAGGGCTATTAAGTCCCTATGCCAGTCCTAAGGTCACGTGACAACAAGGCAATTAAGTCCTCACTGCCAGACCTATTCTAGTTCACAAGACTAAAGATAAATTCCGCCTCTAAATGCTTACTTGAATAGAACGATGATCATGCAAGCAAGTAAAGGAAGAACTTATACTAGAATAGAAATATGCAATCCAATAGAAGATCGAGAGTACTTACTTGTAATGAAGATGAACGACGAACGAACGATGAACGAACGACGAACGAACGATGAACGATGAACGAACGACGAACGAACGATGAACGAACGAAGAACAATCCACTATAAATAAGTATCCTCCAAGATACAAGATTTGGGCTAAGTCCTCACAAGCGGAGGACTACCCTTCTCTCCTACCCTACTTTCTCCCGACTCTACTAGTGTACAAGGGGCTCTAGGCCCTTGGGAGTGGAATGAGGCTCTCCTTCTTGTGTATCCTTGAGGGGAGGGGGTACCCCTCTATTTATAGTCTTGAGTAGGTCGGTTTGGGGGCCTCCACCGCCTCAATGCACCGCCTCAACGCATTAAATGCAGGCAGAACCGACATCAGGAAGGCAGTGGCGACCAACCAGAGAAAGATGGGCCAGATTGGCCACTGTAGCAGGTCGTCCGACCCCCCCTTGGCCCATTTGGCCTTGGGCTTTGGCCGAGGGGTCCTCCTTGATGTCTTGTTCAATGATCTTCGTGCATTGGCCCAAGTTGGTTGTGTTTTGTATGACTTTTGATCCATATCTTATTGGGCTGCCTATGCTAATTTTCTCGGAGTGATGTGTTGTGGCCTTCTTGATGTGAATTCCCTCCTTTTGATATGAAATGTACCTGCACTCAAAAATTCACCAACACTCGTGGAAATCGTTAGTAATAAACTCCTACCACTATGTTTGGTGTTTATTTTATTTCTTTTATGCAGGTACTTGACGGTCAAAAGTGGTACTTAAGGACCGTCAACAAAGAGCTCTCGTAGCCAGTCAGCCTCAACGGTAGCTGTATCTAATGCAGTTAACTCTGCTTCCATGGTAGACCTCGTTAAGATGGTCTGTTTGCATGACCTCCATGAAACAGCAGCACCACCCAAAGTGAAATGTATCCACTTGTGGCATATATCTCATCTGTATCAGATATCCAGTTCGAATCACTATATCCCTCAAGTACCGCAGGATATCCAGAATAGTGAAGCGAATAGTTCATGGTGCCAACCAGATAGCGCATAACTCTCTCAAGTGCATGCCAGTGAGCTTCTCCCGGATTAGAAGTAAACCGGCTCAGTTTGCTCACAGCATATGAGATATCAGGCCTCGTAGCACCAGCTAAGTACATGAGTGATCCAATGATCTGATAATATCTCAATTGGTCTCTACCAATTCTTTTATTCTTTCGAAGGATCACACTGGGATCATAAGGTGTTGAAGAAGGCTTGCTGTTCTTATAGCCAAACCGGCTCAAGACTTTCTCTACATAATGGGATTGCGTCAAAGTAATCCCATTCTCTCCTTTGATTAACTTGATGTTCAAAATAACATCAGCCTCTCCCAGATCTTTCATGTCAAAGCTATGACACAAGAACGACTTGACCTCATGAATCACGCCAAGGTTTGTTCCGAAGATCAATATGTCATCGACATACAAACACAGTATAACACCTTGACCCCCACCATAGCGGTAGTACACACACTTATCAGCCTCATTGACACTAAAGCCTGCTGATATGAGAGTTGAATCAAACTTCTCATGCCATTGCTTAGGAGCTTGTTTCAGACCATACAAAGATTTCAACAACTTGCACACCTTGCCTTCTTGACCTTTAATTACAAAACCGTCTGGCTGGTCCATATAGATTTCCTCTTCCAACTCCCCATTAAGGAAAGCTGTCTTAACATCCATCTGATGGATGAGAAAACCAGGAGAGGCAGCCAGAGAGAGTAAAACTCGAATAGTGGTCATTCTAGCAACAGGTGAGTAAGTATCAAAAAAATCTTCGCCTTGTTTCTGTGTATAGCCCTTAGCAACAAGTCGAGCCTTATACTTATCAATAGTACCATCAGGCTTGAGCTTCTTCTTGAACACCCACTTGCAACCCACAGGTTTGCAACCATATGGTTTGTCAACAACCTCCCAAGTACCATTAGAAAGAATGGAATCCATCTCACTATGGATAGCCTCTTTCCAATCATCTGCATTAGGAGATGCAAATGCCTCTGAAATGGTTTTAGGAGTATCATCCACGAGATACACAGTGAAATCATCACCAAAAGACTTTGCAATCCTCTGTCTTTTGCGCCTCCTAGGAGATTCACTGTCTTTCTCCTCTGGAATTGACTCAAGTGTATGTTCAGCATGTTCAAAATGTGTGTCAGGCTCAGGTATTATTTCAGGAATCACATCAGAAGATAATCTATCAATGCTATGCAAATCTTTCATAGGAAATATGTCCTCAAAGAAAGTCACATCACGAGACTCCATTAATGTATTGACATAAACATCAGATACCTCAGATTTAACCACTAAAAATCTATAAGCAATGCTATGATGAGCATATCCCAAAAAGACACAATCCACAGTTTTAGGTCCCAACTTACGCTTCTTGTTTATTGGCACATTAACTTTGGCCAAACAACCCCATGTGCATAAGTAAGAAAGCGATGGTTTTCTTCCAATCCATTCTTCATACGGAGTTTTCTCTTTGTTCTTCATGGGAACTCTATTCAGGACATGACATGATGTCAGTAAAGCCTCCCCCCACCATGCCTTGGATAATCCAGCAGTGGCTAACATGGAATTAACCAAGTCAGTCAAAGTGCGATTCTTTCTTTCGGCAATCCCGTTTGATTGGGGCGAATAGGGAGGCGTCCTCTCATGAATAATACCATGTTCCGCACAGAATAAGTCAAACTCGTTAGAAAAATACTCACCACCACGATCAGACCTAATACGTTTGATCTTTTTCTCAAGTTGAGTTTCAACTTCAGCCTTATAGATTTTGAAGTAGTTTAGAGCCTCATCTTTCGTTTTCAACAAGTATACATAGCAATATCTAGTCGCATCATCAATTAACGTCATGAAATATCTTTTTCCACCTTCTGTCAACACACCATTCATCTCGCACAGATCTGAATGTATGAGTTCTAATGGTGCCAAATGTCTCTCCTCGGCTACCTTGTGAGGTTTTCGAGGTTGCTTTGATTGCACACAACTATGGCACTTAGAACCTTTGACAATGGAAAATTTTGGAATTAAATTCAAGCTGGAAAGTCGAGACATAGAACCAAAATTCAAATGACATAAACGTGAATGCCAAACACTAGCATCACTCTCATCAATACCACTAGAAATATGGTTCACCGACTTATTACAGAAATCCAAAACGGAAAAACGGAACAAGCCTCCATAATCATAGCCTTTACCAATAAATTGTCCACTCTTAGAAACGACAAGTTTATTAGACTCAAGCACTAGCCTAAAACCATCCCTACACAAAAGGGAACCACTAACTAGATTCTTGTTGATAGAAGGGACACGCTGCACGTTCCTCAACCGCACGATCTTTCCCGAAGTAAACTTCAGATCGACCGTACCAACACCATGAACAGAAGCATGTGACTCATTCCCCATCAGGACGAAAAATCCCGTTGGACCTGGTAAGAAGAAAACAGAGAAGCGTCAGCACAAACATGAACATTAGCACCAGTATCAAGCCACCAACTTGTAGATTGAAATACTGAAAAAATAGAAGGTAAACCGTACCAACTATTTCCACTTCCAGCAATAGTCAGCATGTTCGCAGACTTCTGCTCCTGTTGAGGTTTTCTTCCTTTGCGGTTTGGGCACTTCTTTGCCCAATGATCAGAAGCACCGCACACGAAGCAACCCTTGTTCTCCTTGTTCTTCTTCTTCTTGAAGGTAGTGGTCTGTTTTGGCTTATTGTTCTTGCCCTTGCCCTTGTTGATCTTCTGATGCTGCTGCTGCTGTACCACATTGGCACTGGCACTGGTTTGACCCTCAACTCCTTTAGGTCGTCCATCCTTAGCCCGAGATTTCTCCTCAACATCAAGAGAAGCAATTAAATCTGAAACAGAAATCTTTTGCCTCTTGTGTTTGAGCTGTGTGGCGAAATCCCTCCGAGCAGGAGGTAATTTTGCAATGATGCCCCCAGCCACAAATCTGTCGGGAACGACAATCTTAAGGAGTTCGAGTTCCTTCACCATGCACTGTATCTCATGAGCCTGCTCGACTATTGAACGGTCATCGACCATCTTATAGTCATGATACTGCTCCATGATATACAACTCAGTGCCAGTGTCTGCACCACCATAGGTGTTACACAGAGCATCCCACAACTCCTTAGCGCTTTCATGCACAAAATACACATCAGTAAGATGGTCCGCAAGTGCATTCAGAATAGCGCCTTTGAAGATTGTGTTAGCCTTTGTATAGGCCTCATCCTGCTCAGCAGTCAGCGGTCCGTCTGGTTTGCCATTAGAGACCCAGAACACACCCATGGCAGTAAGCCACAACGTGACTTTCACTTGCCATCTCTTGAAGTGCACGCCAGTGAATTGCGCTGGCCTCAGTGCATCAACAAATCCAGCCATTAAACCAAAGTGCCTACAATAAGGTTTTTGGATTGTTGTATATATGAGCACTTTTAGGTATAATTTAATCCAGAAATAAATCATGAACATGATGAATAGATTGCAGAATAAACAAGACAAGTCTACGCAAGATCTAGACAAGTCTAAAAGCATAGTAAACAGAGCAAGATCTACCATACTTCGCAGTACTATCGTACAAGCATGGATCATGTAGGCATATGAGAGAGACATGGTTTCAGAGAGTACGTACTGATCGTTCAAAGGAGACGATGAAGAAGCCGTGATGATTGGCGATGCAAACAAGCCGGGACAGCGGAGAGAACGTCGACGAAGGCGATGACGAGCAGCAGCCCCCGAACACGAACGTTGAGGAAGACGAGCCGTGATGGAAGCGATCGAGCAATCGCGCAGAGTGCTTACCAAAAACCTTATTCGCCCTCTCCCGGTGCAGGAGCTCAGAGAACGACGGTTCCGGAGACCTGCTCTCGCGTTCGCCGGTGCACGCCGACGATCGGGATAGGGCAAACTACAAGCGGCGGCGCAGCAGGAGGAAGAGGCAAAACCCTAACTCGTGTTGAGGTATGTTCTGGTGGGCGGCGGCCGTACGTATTTATTGAGGGAGAACCGCTAGGGTTAAGTCGTCCCAAAACCGAGTCGGTTTCCATATAAAATCGTGTTGGACATGAAAAAGAAAAACTGCAAAAGGAAGCCGCACACCCGCAAGGCATCGGGTCGGATTTCGGCGGACCATTCACGCAGGTGATGCGCGGCCGGGCCCATCGCCCAAGCCCCGCCCCTCCCCGCCCGGCCCGGCGAGGCGAGGCGAGCGAGCGCGCGCGTGTGTTTTTCCTTTATTCCTCTCATCCACACACTTGCAAGAATGGGTAGAACAACCTTCTATATAAGTTGGTCCTCCTCCATCTAAACTAGCAATGTGGGACTAAAGGATGCACTCCCACCACTCATGGATGGGCCTTTGAGATTTTCCAGGAATTATTCAGAATTTCCTAATGGGCCTAGTTGCAGCCCACTAATAATTCTAGCAATCCCCCACCAGATCTCAAAGTCCCATTTAAGACTTTGCCAGATCCTACTGCTGTTTGATATACCAGTGCTTCGATGGATACTGTTAAGTTGAACATCCATCTAGAACAATAAGCTACACTCATTCACAACTTGAACAATGGACTACGCCTTGAATTGCAAGTTTTGTGCAAACAAGTTTCACTTAAAGCCAAACTGATACTTGACCTCCAGTAGACTACCCCGCGGGTGGAGCATATAGGTCATACTCCCTGGTCTCTTCATGAGCTTAATAGAGATCACCCAAGTCTCACATATTGCGACCTTACAACAATCAGGCTCAAATAGGTGTATTCTTTCAAGAATGTTCTGCAGGAAAACATCTTCGCTAATTAAAGCCAACATAATACATTAAGGCATTTGCCAACCTACCATGCAGAAAATGAGAGTAATGCATCTTTACTCGAGTGGGTTAGGTAAGGTACTCTCTAGTGATCCACTAGCTTGTTTTTCCCAGATCCTACTTCACGGGATCTCCGATCACATAGGTTGGGTTACCGCTATGGAATAACTCATATAGGTCTCATACCCATCTCCTTAGATGCAGCGTCTATCACATTACGTGACAGCCCCTTAGTAAACGGATCTGCCAGGTTCTTTGCAGTTTGGATATAATCCAATGATATAACTCCAGAGTTTCTCATCTTCCTGACAGACTTCAACCGTCTCTTAATATGTCTTGATGACTTATCATTATCCTTAGAACTATTCACCTTGACAAATACCGTTTGATTTCACAGTTCATAAGGATTGCCGGCACAGGTTTTTCAACGATAGGCAAGTCCATCAAGAGCTCTCGTAGCCAGTCGGCCTCAACGGTAGCTGTATCTAATGCAGTTAACACTGCTTCCATGGTAGACCTCGTTAAGATCGTCTGTTTGCATGACCTCCATGAAACAGCAGCACCACCCAAAGTGAAAATGTATCCACTTGTGGCATATATCTCATCTGCATCAGATATCCAGTTCGAATCACTATATCCCTCAAGTACCGCAGGATATCCAGAATAGTGAAGCGAATAGTTCATAGTGCCAACCAGATAGCGCATAACTCTCTCAAGTGCATACCAGTGAGCTTCTCCCGGATTAGAAGTAAACCGGCTCAGTTTGCTCACAGCATATGAGATATCAGGCCTCGTAGCACCAGGTAAGTACATGAGTGATCCAATGATCTAATAATATCTCAATTGGTCTCTACCAATTCTTTTATTCTTTCGAAGGATCACACTGGGATCATAAGGTGTTGAAGAAGGCTTGCTATCCTTATAGCCAAACCGGCTCAAGACTTTCTCTACATAATGGGATTGCGTCAAAGTAATCTCATTCTCTCCTTTGATTAACTTGATGTTCAAAATAACATCAGCCTCTCCCAGATCTTTCATGTCAAAGCTATGACACAAGAACGACTTGACCTCATGAATCACGCCAAGGTTTGTTCCAAAGATCAGTATGTCATCGACATACAAACACAGTATAACACCTTGACCCCCACCATAGCGGTAGTACACACACTTATCAGCATCATTGACACTAAAGCCTGCTGATATGAGAGTTGAATCAAACTTCTCATGCCATTGCTTAGGAGCTTGTTTCAGACCATACAAAGATTTCAACAACTTCTTGACCTTTAATTACAAAACCGTCTGGCTGGTCCATATAGATTTCCTCTTCCAACTCCCCATTAAGGAAAGCTGTCTTAACATCCATCTGATGGACGAGAAGACCATGAGAGGCAGCCAGAGAGAGTCAAACTCGAATAGTGGTCATTCTAGCAACAGGTGAATAAGTATCAAAAAAATCTTCGCCTTCTTTCTGTGTATAGCCCTTAGCAACATGTCGAGCCTTATCAATAGTACCATCAGGCTTGAGCTTCTTCTTGAACACCCACTTGCAACCCACAGGTTTGCAACCATATGGTTTGTCAACAACCTCCCAAGTACTCTTAGAAAGAATGGAACCCATCTCATTATGGATAGCCTCTTTCCAATCATTTGCATTAGGAGATGCAAATGCCTCTGAAATGGTTTTAGGAGTATTGTTGGCGTCTCTTACGGTCACGCGGGAAACACGCGACCGCGGGGAGACGTCGGGGGTTATGGAATTGTTCACTTGCACTATTTAACAAAATAATCCACAACTAGTAACAAGTACTAGATATGAATTATAAGGTTTGTCATGTTAAATAGAATATCCGCAAGCGGACGGATAACCCGTTGTAGCATTTCACCCGAGAGTATTCCAGGGTATCGTATTTATATTTTCCCAAAGGAAGACATGGTTGACAAGAGTACTTATGTTCATGGTGTTACAAACGATAAGTGATATAACCACATTCCAATGCAGGGGTAAGGTTTAATAATAATAAGGATAGTGCGACACACACGAAGGCATTCCACTCTCTCTAATAAAAGGCGAGAGACAATCCTAAGCAATGCTAAGTTAGACTAGCGAGCTACTACTCCAAAGGTACAGCATTCATATAGCGTGCACAACCTCTACCTATCATCTAGCGTCATGCAAGCACAAGCAAGCGTCTAATGCCTAGGCAACATCGGGAGATCCGGCATACGCAAGGTCTGCCTCGCGACTCCGGCCTATTTACGTACTCCTATGCCGTGCCCGAACGTGGAGGGTTCCTTTGGATGGACAGGGCTGTCACTTCCTGCCACCTACCTCTACAAACCGTGGGACACGCACATACCCAAGGGTGGATAGACTACCCCGGCACCATGCCAGCGTTACTAACCACGACTCTAGATCCCTCGAGGCACCCCCAACCCTTCGGATCGACGGGGTGATAAATCTAGAGCACCTTTGCAGGACAATGAGCCCGATGCCTAAACATGAGAACAACTAGCCTAACTAGCATAAACTAGATAAAAGGGATCAAAGCTAGCACTAAGTCATGCATAAGCGTTTGTCGCTCAAGAACGAGCGACGAACGATGAACGATTAAGCAAGTTCAAGAATAATCGATGATCGAGTATGAACGAACGAAGAACGAATGATGAACGAGCATGAACGAACAACGAACGATCATACAAGATCATGATAGAACTAGCAAGCTCATAACAACTATATGAATACTTGTATTCCATAAATTAAATAACAAGTCTTACAAAGAGAGAGGAAGGATACAAGGGCGCTACCCAATTCTCCACAAGACTTTGGGAGCAATAGGGCAACCCACTACTTAGCCTAGCACTACCTAGAATTGCCTCTAGCTCTAGTGTGAGGAGGAGGGAATGATCCTTGTGTATTGTGTGTATGTGAAGGAGGGGGGGGGGGGGGTGCCCCTCCTTATATAATCCTTGAAGGTCGGTTTCTGGAGGCGGTTCCGCAGGTCGGTGGCATTTAATGCAGGTGGAACCGACCTCCAGAGGTCGGTATATAACCGCCATAGAAAGGTGGGCCCAGGGGGCCACCCTGCCAGGTCGGCCGACCTGGCCAAGGGGGGTCGGCCGACCTGTGCCTGGCCCCTCCTGGGCTGGGCTTTGGCAGGTGGCTCCCCCTCTGGTTGCTCTTCTCTGATCCAGGTGCATTAGGCCTTGGTTGTGTTGGACTTTGGCGAGATTTGGCCTTTTTGTCTTGAAGTTGTATTCCCGCGGCGAACGTTGTTTTGTAGAAGTGTTGATTCGTCGCCTTGGGGCATGATTTCACCTGGATTTCTCCCTTATTCCACCTGCACACTAAAATCTAGAGGTACATGTGGAAATAGGTTATTCTTAAATAAAATGCGTGTAAAGAATGTCCAATCCTTCTTGTTTATTGAGCTAGTTGACGGCCGAAATTGGTCCGTAACGACCGTCAACAACTCCCTCAAGCTTACCCCTTGCTCGTCCCGAGCAAGAAGTAGGACTTTAGGTTGTTGATCAGGAGTTGCTACAATGCCTACTTCTCAAAGGTACCAAGTGTGTAACAAAGATACTCATCCTTGAGTTGAATAAGTTGGCCAAGGTAACTCACCCTTTTCCCTTAGTCCTTATGGGGCTTTTGCTTTATACTTCACCTTGGGCGGTTGAGAGAGAGAACGGTGTACGAGCATTTGTTTTCTAATTCCTTGTCTTGCTTTTATTCTCCGGAGGTTTTCAAAAAGATTTTCAAAAATAAAACCAAGTTCCTCAAGTGATACTCTCGAATCGCTTAAGTGGTGTTTTCATTCCTCACCAAGGCATGTGTGTTGCCTCATCCTACATCTAATAGGCTTTTGTGGAGCTCAAGGTAGGATATGAAGAGAGGCATACTTGCATTCATATTTTGCAAAACCAAAAGAGTGGATCCACGGAGATAGCAAGCCATACAATCAAAGATCAAGATGTGCAAGTGTGTGAGTGGATGGTGGTGGTGTATGTGACTACTCCTCTTTTTTTTCACCTCTCTTTATTTTATATTTTGGGGCATGGCTATCTTTTCTTCTTTCTTTTTCCATGCTCATGATGAGAGCAGATAAATTTTCTTTTTTTTTTCATGCTCATCTTCTGTGAGCTTTATTTTCTTTCTTTCTTTTGCATAGCCATGCCTAATTTTGATATTTCAAGAGAGGTGATAAATTGTAAGGAGTGTCTTTATTTTGGTGGATGGTATGACATGTTGCTAACTTCCGGTGTAGAAGTTTAGCATATGAGGTGGAATGTGTACGTGATCTTGATCATGAGAGTATGGAGAGCATCTCACTAGGGTCACACAATTTTGATAAAGCTTAATGAAATGACAAGCAGCATATGTAAGGTTTTTCATTAAGTACTACATATGGCTTTGGTAGGAATTTATCATCACTGAGGAACTTATAATTTTTATGATTTTCGAAAACAAAATCTCCGGAGTTTTTTTTTCAAGCTTAACTTGGAACAAGATTGCATCAGCTCTTTTTACCATATCATCTCTCACAACAACTTAGGTTCAGTGCAAGCGTATGCTACCCACAAGTTTCAGGTTCTAAGCAAGTATTTTTCAGCCAACAAACTCAAAACTTGGAGAGTACTATGTTATAAACTAGGCACAAGAGAGAAATACGGCAGAGCAACTATTCATCATCTCAACATAGAAGGAAAAGAAACATTTTTACAGCACATAAAAAGAAACTACACTAATTATTTTTGTTCTTTTTAGTTTTGTTATTTTTATTTTGTTTTTCATATGAGAAGCAGGAACAAGCAAAAATGAAAGGAAAAGGATACAAGTTGCGATACATGATACCGTAGCGGGGGGCATGGTGTCTCCCCCCCAAGCTTGTTCTTGCTCATGGGTTTGCAGGATGTGTTGGTTGAGCGTGTAGCCGATGTTTCCTGCCGTGGTCTCGAGCCTTCCCATTTGCTCGGAGAGGTTGTTCATTTCTTGCTCAAGGTGGAAACCTTGAGTCGCACCAGAGTCGGAGGAGTGTTCCTCCCATTGTTGTTGCGGAGTGAACATCCTTGGGTCATGCCCCGAGGTTTGCCACGCCGAGCCCCCGGCCATGTGCGGTGGCGGGGCTGAGTACGCACCGGGAAAATACCCGGTGTGACCATACCCCGGGCCGCCATGGGCCATGGGCTGCGGTGTGGGTGCCTCGGAACTTGATGGCTGCTCCGATCTGCGCGTCCTCCTGCGAGAAGAAATACTCCTGCGTGCGCTCTCCATTTCTTGGAGCTCAATGGTTAGACTTTTGCAAGTATACAAGCGAAGATTCGGGTTAGGTAACCGAAACTCGTTTGTATACCCGACAAAATAAAATATGAGGGAATCATTTGGACCACGCTTAAGTGTATGACCGCGAATAAGATAATCTTTGTTTATGAGCATGCGAGGAGTATCAATATATTCAACATTAGCATCATGCAAAGCACCTTCTCCTGCAGCGATACGTGTAATCAACGAAGTGCACTCGATAGGTCCCATCATCCCAAAATTATCTAGCCATTGGTGAATCATGTATTGTACAGGAGAAATCTTAATTTTCTCAACCATAGCATAAAGAATTTTCATTTCATCCTCGCGCACAACTCTAATATCACTCCTAGGAAAAAGAGTGATGCCAATCCACATGTGCAAAAAGCGCAAAGTAGGGTGATGGATGTGATTAGTTCTAGGCTGCACACAAGTTGAAAAACCCGTAATCCTTTCCCAAAATGCAAGCTTTGAAAAATCAGGAAGGGCACTATCAATATCAACATTGCAGCGAGTATTAAAGCCGAGTATCATGCTAAGGTCCTTCCATTTCAAACGGTATTCTTCCGGAAAAAACCGAAAAGTAATACCTTCATCTACTACTCGTAGGGTGCATAAAAACTGAAGTGTAAGCAAGCGGGAACCCGGCTCATCTACACTAGCAAAATCTTTCCACCCTATAGCTTTGAATACTCGAGAAAATTCAGCATCCATACCTGTTTGTTGCAGCAGCTCCGTGTCAAATGCTCGTGTAGGAGCAAAGATACGGTTTTGAAGAAGTGCGTAGGCGTTCGTCTCGTGCTCGCCCACCATGTCGAGGTCGGTGTCGGCGAGGAGATGATGCTCGTTGTTGCTCTCTTCTTCGGCTGCATGTGGTGGACTTGGCGGTGGTTCGACCACGGGGCGCGCGCGCGTGCTTCGGCGTGAAGAGCTTGGACTTGAGCTTGAGCTTAGGGACTTCTTCAACGATCCGTACAGCCGCTTCGCTCCCGACATGGCTGCAGCGAGGGGAGCAAGAACACAAGAACAAAAACTCCGAACGGGTTATGTTAGGGAAAATTGAATCGGCGAAACCGTCGGTTGTTCTTGTGAGCAAGAAAATCGCAACTCGAAAAAAAAACAAACAAAAACAAATCAAAACACTGAAAGAACAGTGGGAGAGGAATTTTTTATGCAGAATTTTGAGGCAAGCACAAAGTGAGAGCAAAGGAGAACCTTGTGAGCAAGAGAGTGAAGTGAATGAGGAATGAAATGAGTGTGTGTGAGGGGGAGAACACTTCTGCCCGGCCACCCCAATTTATACCATGAAATGTAGCCGTTTTGGAACGTTGGAGGGGGAATATGACCGTTGGGAAAAAGATGGGGGGCAGCAGTGGCTGCCACAGGTCGGCCGACCTGAAAAATGGGGGTCGGCCGACCCCCTGTGGGGCCCACTTGCTCCCCCTCTTGGTCCATGGCCTCCAACGGTCATATGGTTCATGACCTTGGCTGCTATGTCCAGTAAATCCTCGGAAATATTGCTCAGAAAGATTTCCAAATAAAATCATGCCTCGAAATTCAAATGGTTTTCGGAAAAATTGAAACTAGAAGAGAAAAAGTGTCGGAAAAATCCCAACATGTGGAAAATTTATTGTAGTGGTACAGAGGTACTCCAAAACCTTGCACAAAAGAGTGAAAAAGTTTTGAAGAACCAAATATTTTTGGAGATTAATTTTTGTATGCATGGCGGAAAAAAAAAGAAAATCCAAATAAAACTTTGTGAGGGAAGAATAAAATGCAAAGTGGTTTGAAAAAATGCAAATGGTGATTTTTGGAAAAGTGTATAAATTTTTTTTAAAAAGAAATTAAAAAGAAATGAAGAGAAAATGATAATGCCGATTAACCGGTCGGTCCAGGGCTTCGCCGTTTTAAGTCCGGCGAGCAAGGACTTCTCCATGCGTTTCATTCTTGAGGTGCCGGCCCCGTCCTTGGAGAAGAGGATGAAGATGGCTGCACCTTCTTTACTTGCCACATTTGTTTGATCTTGGGTTGTGTTGGTGGCTTCTCAATTTGAGGGGTCGATTTCTTGACCCATAACCCCGGCCTTGTTGTTGCGGGCTTCTTGGGTTGGTACCATGACGGGTTCTCACGTTTGTCAATTTGGTTCCAAAGAGCAATGAGACTATCCGTCTTTCTCGGGGTCACTTCAACTTCTTTGATGTTTGAGGGGTTTGGCCCATACTTGATCTTGATCATCGAGCATTGTTCTTTTCGGGGTTGGAACTCGAATTTCTCCTCCTTCTCATTGATGTAGAAACGGATTTCTCCGGCCCCAACATCAATTTGAGCCTTCGCGGTGCTAAGAAAGGGACGTCCCAAGATGAGGGGTGTCTCTTTATCAATGTCCATTTCCAGCACCACAAAGTCCACCGGAATGAAGTTACCACAGATTTTCACCGGAATGTCTTCGGCTATTCCCGCGGGGTAGCGGACTGATGAGTCCGCTAGTTGTAGCCTCATTGGTGTAGGAGTTAACTCCGTGTAGCTCAATCGATCGAAGACTTCTTTGGGCATAACGCTGACGCTTGCCCCAAGATCACATAAGGCGTGTTCGAAGTGATGTGCCCCAATGGAGCATGATATGGTGGGGCAACCAGGGTCCTTCTTCTTTTCTGGAAGCCGATTGAGTATAGTCGCGCTACACTCTTCGGTGAGCTTGACCATCTCTGTCTTGGGCAGTGGTCGCTTGTTATTGAGGATGTCTTTGAGGTAACGTGCATATGTGGGTACTTGTACCATGTCCATCAAAGGCACGTTGACATGAATCTTTTGGATGACTTCCACAAAACGATCAAATTGTTCATCCACCTTCGGCTTCTTATTTCTGTGTGGGAATGGCATGAAACTAGTGTCTTGGAATTCTAGTGCCTCTTTCCCAGTGGTTGCCTTTGGTTCATCATTCTTTTTCTGGATGATAGAAGGGTCTTCTTCTTCTTGTTCAACCCTGTCCTTGTTACCTGCATGGTTAGGATATGGCGGGTCCCGAGTGGATTTTCCTCCCCTCGTGGTAACCGCATTAACATTTTCTAAAGAAGACTCGGGTTGCCCCGGGATCTTCCCAGAATTAGAGGTAGGAACAAGAGCAGCAAGCTGAGCAAAGTTGGGTTTCTATCATTTTGTTAAAACTCAGCTGATTTTTGAAAGCGGAAGAAAAACCTTCTAGCTGTGAATTTATATTTTCTAAAACTTTATCGTTGGCAGCAAGCTTTTTGTTGATTGATTCATTAATTTTAGCTTGGCCAAGAACCAAATCTTTCAAAGAGGGCTGATTATTGTAAAAACCAGAAAAATTGTTACCTCTATTTTGATTTTGATTATATCCTTGACCTCCGTTTGGGCGATACCCGTTGTTGTTGTTCATGTAGAACGCATCTTCTTGGGTGTGGGGGCAATTCTTCCCCATATGGCCCGTATCCCCGCATTCCTCACACGTCATGTGTGAGTCCAATGCACGAACACTACCACTTGAAGTGTGTTCATCCAAACGCTTCATGAGAAGGTCAAGTTTGGCGGACAACATGTCCACTTCCTTGACAGGGTGGATGCCTTTTGAGCGTGTTTGGAGTCGATCATCGCTCCACCCTTGATTGGAGACCATCTTCTCTATAAGATCTTTTGCTTGAGTAACGGTTTTGGAGAAGAAGGCTCCTCCAGCAGCGGCATCCATATGTCCACGGGCTGTTGGTGTTAACCCGTTGTAAAAGTGTTGAAGAATGAGCCATTCTTCCATCCCATGGTGTGGGCAGGCTGATGTGTATTCTTGGAGCCTTTCCCATGCCTCGGGTATGGATTCATTTGTTGCTTGCTGGAAGCTTGCAATTCTTCCACGAAGAGCATTGGTTTTGCCCATCGGGAAGAACTTAGCGAGGAACGCCGTAGAACATTTGTCCCAAGTGTCAATATTGGCGCGGTTTGCATAGAACCATTGTTTCGCTTTCCCAAGGAGGGAGAGCGGAAACAAACGGAGCTTGATAGCATCTTGATTGCCTTCTCCCGTGCCTGACGTGTTGCATATTTCTAGGAATTGTTGGAGATGAGAGTTGGCGTCCTCGGAAGCCTTCCCACAAAAGGGTATGGCTTGCACCATAGTGATGAGGCTGGACCTTATGTTAAGTCCGGCGTCACCAACGTCGACGTTGGGTCCAATGGGCACATTGGCGACGGTGGGCGCGGAGTATTCACGAAGGGTCTTTTCAGCCATGACGTTTGACGTAGATGGTGCGGAAGATGCGGGTTCGCTTGTCGAGAGTACTTGAGGGGAGACGACGACGCGGTGTCGAGTCTTCCTCACAAGTGACTCGGGATTATCAACGAAGTTTTTCGGCAAGTCGAATCCACGCATACACAATCCTGTTTTCACATCAAAGAGAAAACAGATCAAGGTTAGCCTGCATGGGCAATGGTTAAACCACATCAAGTGTAATCATGAACAATCATTGTATTCTTGTTAACCAATGTCTTCCCCGGCAACGGCGCCAGAAATGCTTGTTGGCGTCTCTTACGGTCACGCGGGAAACACGCGACCGCGGGTTGACGCCGGGGGTTATGGAATTGTTCACTTGCACTATTTAACCAAATAATCCACAACTAGTAACAAGTACTAGATATGAATTATAAGGTTTGTCATGTTAAATAGAATATCCGCAAGCGGACGGATAACCTGTTGTAGCATTTCACCCGAGAGTATTCCAGGGTATCGTATTTATATTTTCCCAAAGGAAGACATGGTTGACAAGAGTACTTATGTTCATGGTGTTACAAACGATAAGTGATATAACCACATTCCAATGCAGGGGTAAGGTTTAATAATAATAAGGATAGTGCGACACACACGAAGGCATTCCACTCTCTCTAATAAAAGGCGAGAGACAATCCTAAGCAATGCTAAGTTAGACTAGCGAGCTACGACTCCAAAGGTACAACATTCATATAGCGTGCACAACCTCTACCTATCATCTAGCGTCATGCAAGCACAAGCAAGCGTCTAATGCCTAGGCAACATCGGGAGATCCGGCATACGCAAGGCACCCCAACCCTTCGGATCGACGGGGTGATAAATCTAGAGCACCTTTGCAGGACAATGAGCCCGATGCCTAAACATGAGAACAACTAGCCTAACTAGCATAAACTAGATAAAAGGGATCAAAGCTAGCACTAAGTTATGCATAAGCGTTTGTCGCTCAAGAACGAGCGACGAACGATGAACGATTAAGCAAGTTCAAGAATAATCGATGATCGAGTATGAACGAACGAAGAACGAATGATGAACGAGCATGAACCAACAACGAACGATCATACAAGATCATGATAGAACTAGCAAGCTCATAACAACTATATGAATACTTGTATTCCATAAATTAAATAACAAGTCTTACAAAGAGAGAGGAAGGATACAAGAGCGCTACCCAATTCTCCACAAGACTTTGGGAGCAATAGGGCAACCCACTACTCAGCCTAGCACTACCTAGAATTGCCTCTAGCTCTAGTGTGAGGAGGAGGGAATGATCCTTGTGTATTGTGTGTGTGTGAAGGAGGGGGGGGGGGGGGGTGCCCCTCCTTATATAATCCTTGAAGGTCGGTTTCTGGAGGCGGTTCCGCAGGTCAGTGGCATTTAATGCAGGTGGAACTGACCTCCAGAGGTCGGTATATAACCGACATAGAAAGGTGGGCCCAGGGGGCCACCCTGCCAGGTCGGCCGACCTGGCCAAGGGGGGTCGGCCGACCTGTGCCTGGCCCCTCCTGGGCTGGGCTTTGGCTGGTGGCTCCCCCTCTGGTTGCTCTTCTCTGATCCAGGTGCATTAGGCCTTGGTTGTATTGGACTTTGGCGAGATTTGGCCTTTTTGTCTTGAAGTTGTATTCCCGCGGCGAACGTTGTTTTGTAGAAGTGTTGATTTGTCGCCTTGGGGCATGATTTCACCTGGATTTCTCCCTTATTCCACCTGCACACTAAAATCTAGAGGTACATGTGGAAATAGGTTATTCTTAAATAAAATGCGTATAAAGAATGTCCAATCCTTCTTGTTTATTGAGCTAGTTGACGGCCGAAATTGGTCCGTAACGACCGTCAACAAGTATCATCCACGAGATACACAGTGAAATCATCACCAGAAGACTTTGCAGTCCTCTGTCTTTTGCTCCTCCTAGGAGCTTCACTGTCATTCTCCTCTGGAATTGACTCAAGTGTATGTTCAGAATGTGTGTCAGGTTCAGGTATTATTTCAGGAATCACATCAGAAGATAATCTATCAATGCTATGCAACTCTTTCATAGGAAATATGTCCTCAAAGAAAGTCACATCATGAGACTCCATTAATGTATTGACATAAACATCAGATACCTCAGATTTAACCACTAAAAATCTATAAGCAATGCTATGATGAGCATATCCCAAAAAAGACACAATCCACAGTTTTAGGTCCCAACTTACGCTTCTTGTTTATTGGCACATTAACTTTGGCCAAACAACCCCATGTGCGTAAGTAAGAAAGCGATGGTTTTCTTCCAATCCATTCTTCATACGGAGTTTTCTCTTTGTTCTTCATGGGAACTCTATTCAGGACATGACATGATGTCAGTAAAGCCTCCCCCCACCATGCCTTGGATAATCCAGCAGTGGCTAACATGGAATTAACCAAGTCAGTCAAAGTGCGATTCTTTCTTTCGGCAATCTCGTTTGATTGGGGCGAATAGGGAGGCGTCCTCTCATGAATAATACCATGTTCCGCACAGAATAAGTCAAACTCGTTAGAAAAATACTCACCACCACGATCAGACCTAATACGTTTGATCTTTTTCTCAAGTTGAGTTTCAACTTCAGCCTTATAGATTTTGAAGTAGTTTAGAGCCTCGTCTTTCGTTTTCAACAAGTATACATAGCAATATCTAGTCGCATCATCAATCAACGTCATGAAATATCTTTTTCCACCTTCTGTCAACACACCATTCATCTCGCACAGATCTGAATGTATGAGTTCTAATGGTGCCAAATGTCTCTCCTCGGCTACCTTGTGAGGTTTTCGAGGTTGCTTTGATTGCACACAACTATGGCACTTAGAACCTTTGACAATAGAAAATTTCAGAATTAAATTCAAGCTGGAAAGTCGAGACATAGAACCAAAATTCAAATGACATAAACGTGAATGTCAAACACTAGCATCACTCTCATCAATACCACTAGAAATATGGTTCACCGACTTATTACAGAAATCCGAAAGGGAAAAACGGAACAAGACTCCGCAATCATAGCCTTTACCAATAAATTGTCCACTCTTAGAAACGATAAGTTTATTAGACTCAAGCACTAGCCTAAAACCATCCCTACACAAAAGGAAACCACTAACTAGATTCTTGTTGATAGAAGGGACATGCTGCACATTCCTCAGCCGCACGATCTTTGCCGAAGTAAACTTCAGATCGACCGTACCAACACCATGAACAGAAGCATGTGACCCATTCCCCATCAGGACGGAAGAATCCCGTTGGACCTGGTAAGAAGAAAACAGAGAAGCGTCAGCACAAACATGAACATTAGCACCAGTATCAAGCCACCAACTTGTAGATTGAAATACTGAAAAAATAGAAGGTAAACCGTACCCACTATTTCCACTTCCAGCAATGGTCACCATGTTCGCAGACTTCTGCTCCTGTTGAGGTTTTCTTCCTTTGCGGTTTGGGCACTTCTTTGCCCAATGATCAGAAGCACCGCACACGAAGCAACCCTCGTTCTCCTTGTTCTTCTTCTTGTTGAAGGTAGTGGTCTGTTTTGGCTTATTGTTCTTGCCTTTGCCGTTGTTGATCTTCTGATGCTGCTGCTGCTGGCACTGGCACTGGTTTGACCCTCAACTCCTTTAGGTCGTCCATCCTTAGCCCGAGATTTCTCCTCAACATCAAGAGAAGCAATTAAATCTGAAACATAAATCTCTTGCCTCTTGTGTTTGAGCTGTGTGGCGAAATCCCTCCAAGCAGGAGGTAATTTGGCAATGATGCCCCCAGCCACAAATCTGTCGGGAACGACAATCTTAAGGAGTTCGAGTTCCTTCACCATGCACTGTATCTCATGAGCCTGCTCGACTATTGAACGGTCATCGACCATCTTATAGTCATGATACTGCTCCATGATATACAACTCAATGCCAGTGTCTACACCACCATAGGTGTTACACAGAGCATCCCACAACTCCTTAGCGCTTTCATACACAAAATACACATTAGTAAGATGGTCCGCAAGTGCATTCAGAATAGCACCTTTGAAGATTGTGTTAGCCTTTGTATAGGCCTCATCCTGCTCAGCAGTCAGCGGTCCGTCTGGTTTGCCATTAGACACCCAGAACACACCCATGGCTGTAAGCCACAACGTGACTTTCACTTGCCATCTCTTAAAGTGCACGCCAATGAATTGCACTGGCCTCAGTGCATCGACAAATCCAGCCATTAAACCAAAGTGCCTACAATAAGGTTTTTGGATTGTTGGATATGTGAGCACTTTTAGGTTTAATTTAATCCAGAAATAAATCATGAACATGATGAACAGATTGCAGAATAAACTAGACAAGTCTACGCAAGATCTAGACAAGTCTAAAAGCATAGTAAACAGAGCAAGATCTACCATACTTCGCAGTACTATCGTACAAGCATGTATCATGTAGGCATATGCGAGAGACATGGTTTTAGAGAGTACGTACTGATCGTTCAGAGGAGACGATGAAGAAGCCGTGACGATTGGCGATTCAAACAAGCCAGGACAGCGGAGAAGACGTCGACGAAGGCGATGACGAGCAGCAGCCCCCGAACACGAATGTTGAGGAAGACGAGCCGTGATGGAAGCGATCGAGCAATCGCGCAGAGCGCTTCCCAAAAACCTTATTCGCCCTCTCCCGGTGCAGGAGCTCAGAAAACGACGGTTCCAGAGACCTGCTCTCCCGTTCGCCGGTGCACGCCGACGATCGGGATAGGGCAGACTACAAGCGGCGGCGCAGCAGGAGGAAGAGGCAAAACCCTAACTCGTGTTGAGGTATGTTCTGGTGGGCGGCGGCCGTACGTATTTATAGAGGGAGAACCGTTCGGGTTAAGGCGTCCCAAAACCGAGTCGGTTTCCATATAAAAACGTGTTGGACACGAAAAAGAAAAACTGCAAAAGGAAGCCGCACACCCGCAAGGCATCGGGCCGGATTTCGGCGGACCATTCACGCAGGTGATGCGCGGCCGCGCCAATCGCCCAAGCCCGGCCCGGCCCGGCGAGCGAGCGCGCGCGTGTGTTTTTCCTTTATTCCTCTCATCCACACACTTGTAAGAATGGGTAGAACAACCTTCTATATAAGTTGGTCCTCCTCCACCTAAACTAGCAATGTGGGACTAAAGGATGCACTCCCACCACTCATGGATGGGCATTTGAGATTTTCCAGGAATTATTCAGAATTTCCTAATGGGCCTAGTTGCAGCCCACTAATAATTATAGCACCCTCTACCTCAATAGTCTAGCGGTGGAGTAGGCATGGGAGAAGACGGCCCAACCCAAGGAGCCACCCTAGTCGACCGGAGACAATGTCACCACCAAAGACAGCTCACGGCCATGGCACAAACGAAGGAATGCACGATGTAGCTGAGAATGTTGTCAGGGTCACTTCTAGCTCACTACAATTACGCAGTGGACAAAAAGGGAAACTGACTGTTGCCCCGTGCGCCTTCGCCGGTGCCCGCCGCGAAGAGGGGGGGGTCAACAATGCGGGATGATGAAGTCATCAAACCAGAAAATAGAAAACTATTCGACGTAATACAGAGGAAGATCAGGCAAATAGCATTTGGAGTGGCAGGATTGCTTTAGCTCAAAAGTGAAGAGGCCACTACCATTTGATCAATACAAAAATGATACGAGCCCCCTCTGCGTAGCAAACCTCATGAAGATCAACTGATAGTAACCTCCTGTGCCGATGTGCATCAGATCTCGAGCTTTGTTGGGACCATGTCATGCACCAATCGCCCTGCGATTCCGCCCGGTCACATAAGTACAATGAAAGCCTTCAGTGGCAGACATTTTGGGTCTGCAGTGGCGGACCGTTCATGCGCACTGCTCTTTGAGAAAGGAAGACGGGCTAGGCCATGCCCAACCCGCCCCACGAGCCTGTGGTCGCATCGAGCCACCCCGTCATCACTGGAAACCAAGTTGTTGTGCTCATGCCGCCATGACGTCGTGGAGGTCCGCGCCGCTGCGTGGCTGTCCCCGCCATCGTTGATCCGCTTGAGATCTGCCATGGCATCTCACGAGATCCACTGCCAGGGCACGAGATCATCCTGGCTGCCTCCGCCGTTGGTCCGCTCGAGATCTGCTATGGGGCCTCACGAGATCCGCCTGGCTGCCCCCACCATTGTCGATCCGCTAACGCACGCTCGACGTACGCGCCACCTTGCACGCGCTCGCCGTCCCCCGCCGCCTCACCCCCAACCCGGCCTCGCGCGCACCGAATGAGCCATGGTGGCCGCGCCATCTCGAGCACGTGAGGGGAGGGGCCCGCGAGCATGGGAGCAGACATGGGAGGGGAGAAGGATCTGTGTGAGGTGGGCGAGGGGCTGTGGAGTTGTGAGGCGCGATGGGAAAGGGAAAGGATGCGCGGTAGAGTTGTGAAACTCCTAATGAATTGCTTACATACCAAGTAAGTGGTTTGGGCTTAAACGGGCCAGAATGGGCCATGTGCGCCACTAGTGCTAATATGATGTCAGCATGCTCGCCACTGTTGTTGCGTCTTCAGTGGCGGACAATGTTGACGTCATTTTGACCGCCATTGTTTCGTGCTCGAGGTATTATAGCTTCGATGACGTCATTTTGTCCACCACTGCTACCTACTATAGTACTTTGCGAGGGACTGCAGTGATACATGGAGTTGTGTCCGCCACTGCTATTTTTTCCCCTCCGTCACAAAAAGCTCAATTTGTACTAGTGTCAGCCATGACCACTGGTTTATTCTATCGCCCTGCATTTTGTACAGAGCGCTCCTGCATTGATGTGGCTACCAGTGTGAAGGTACTGTTGGTCATCGATTAGGCCTTGTGGGGTCCCAGACGATGAGGCTTCTTGGTTCCGCGGTCATGGCGAGCACGTGGCCGTGGCGATAGTCAAGGATCCACCAGCCATATGAACGAACGAAGCTGGGAGTGACTTTTAAAGGGTTGTCAGAGATTGTGGAAGGTGCTTGGTAGAAAGCGTGGTAGCAGCGGTGGAAGCCGGGATCAGACATCAGATCGAGGGAGCTGTGGCAGGTCTTGCAGACGAGGCACGCATGTCTATCTGATAGTAGGCGTAGGAGGACCTCGCCAATGAGACGTCCACCATGCCTCCATGTTGTTTGCTCTGGCGGAAGCTGGGCTGGGGTTAATTCGGATCAAGATGGTTGGGAGTGTTTAGCTGACAGTTATGGCCCAAAATCAGAGGGAGCAAACTGCACGGCAATACAGCATGTAGTCATGTTCAATGCAAAATTACCGGTATAGATGCAAATCTACAAGGTAGCAGTCGCTTTCACTCTCCTGAGTCGCCTCTTTCTTGTGACTGTGTTCGGAATTTTCCTTGTTGCTGCAGTGTGTTGGCACATCCAACATCGGTGTTGCTTGATGTCCAGATATGCGGCCTGGAGCTTGTTTACCAACACACGAGACAAGCACTATATTCTATTGCATATGCCGCATGTTGTGCAAAAGGCTGCACAGTGGATAATACCAAGGCGCCTGCATTGGTTTTCACGCCTTCCCGGAAGATTCCTCAAAACCGGTGCCAAATTCTAGGTTTGAGGCGTTCATTTTGAGGTCACAATAATATTAGTCTGTGCAATGCCATGATATCATCCTTCGCCCTAGCAACGGACTCTGCTAGTGATCATCAACTTAGTATAAAATCCCATGTTCGTTGTTGCAGGTTTGGTCAGTATATACATCTGTTTCTTGTGGCTCCTATTGATTCGTAGCAAAATATGTTCCCCATGGCAGCATTTTTCAATGCAGTTATAAGTGACATAGTCAGTAGATCGGTTTCTTTCTTCATGGACAGATGCTCTAAGTATACAGCCCCGTCCTTGGAGGGCAAGAAGATACACGATCTGCAGCAGTTACTATTACGGGTCCGTGTCATTGTCGAGGAGGCAGAGGGGCGGCACATCACAAACCAAGCGATGGCACGTCAACTCAACATGTTGAGAAAAGAGATGTATAGGGGTTATTTTACCATGGACACCATGAGATACCACCTCATCGAGCCCACTAATCATGATGTGAGTTACTCTCTTGCCCTTTCCAAATTCAATCCCATGAAACGTATTTTCCTTTCCGATGGTGATACATATAGGGAAAAAGATCTACAACAGGTGCTAGATAATCTGAGTAACATCATGATTCACGTGAGTGAATTTGTTACATTATTGAACAAATGTCCTCCACTATGCCGGCAGCCCTACAACATGCATCTATTTGTTGGCAAGTGTATGTTTGGTCGTCAGATGGAAATGGATAGAATCATGGATTTCTTAATGCAAATGGAGCATCCAAATACACCAAACATTGGTGTTTTACCTATAGTAGGTCCAACATGTGTGGGAAAGAGCACCTTAGTCGCACATGTATGTAATGATGCAAGAGTGCACAAGTACTTTTCTCAAATTTTGGTACTTGCCGGAGATGATATTAGTGACGAGAACTTCGCCAGTTTGAAAGACCAAAGACTGCTAACTATTATTGAATTCTCAAGGGACGTTGATGAGGTTGTATGGATTAACTTCTTATTTTCTTCTAGGTGGCTAGCAAGAGGCAGCAAAATGGTAATCACAAGTAGATCAAATAAAATAATTAAGTTTGGTACCACGCCAGCTCTAGTATTAAACTTTCTACCCCCAGATGCATATTGGTATTTCTTCAAGATTCTCGCATTTGGTAGTGTGGATTCTAGTGATCACCCAAAACTAGAATCAATTGCTATGGAGATGGCTAGAGGGATGAAGGGATCATTCAGTGCTGCTAACATCACCTCAGGTTTCCTAAGGAACAATATTACGTCCCGATATTGGTCTTCGTCCCTTGCAGCTTTTAGGGTAAACCTACAAAAGAATGTATCTTTCTTTGGTGAGTGTCCTTATGATCTTATACCGAAAAACAGAGATACATTACTTTTCCTAAATAATGATGAGTCATTGGTTTGTAGTCCTTACCGCTCCTGTCTTGCCGGTGACAATGTTCCCTCCTTAACAATGTACGACGTTGTATCCGGAAGTGTAAAACCTGAAGGAAAATTTGATGCTGTAGCATGGAAGGCACATATACCACCATACAAGTACTACAACATTAGTTGTATGATTACGAAGTCTACAGAAGGGCACTGAGTTCTCCTAAGGCTAATTGGTTGTATTTGGTCAATGTCATCATTTACTACAGATATGTATTGTATCGCCCCGGTATAACTGTAAACAAAGCCTATGTAAACATGTAACTTATTTAGGCTTCTCTTTTCAAATCCTGTGTTTTCGGTTTCCATAAAATTAGAAGAACATGTCACTTTAATTCCTGCATTTTTCCTATCCATCGTTCCAAAGGAGGCATGTGTTTCTTAGCCACGTACAAAACCAGGATGCACATGATTGTCTAGTAGAAGTGATGGAAGCTTTGAAGCATGAAACCTTGATTGTGAGGACGTGTGGGAAATTTGGCATGCACGACGAAGGCGATCCATGAGTCTATTTTTTGAAGCCAACACTCGACGCACTGCTTTGTGAAGAGATATATTGATGAGCTGGGGACTAGATCAGCCAGCTTGATCTGTCCTAGGCATTCAAAGAGGTAGGGTGTAAGTGTTTATGTTCATAGAGGTGAGTGTCCATACATATATGCGAGCATCTGTGTTTCGCAAAAATATTTTAAGATTTTTTTAATAATATTATTTTGGAAACAAGTAATACATATTTGACATGAAAAATAGAATAGCGAAACAAAATAATATGAAAAATTCCGGAAGAACTTTTCTCGCATAGCTATGAAATATGATGATCATATATAATTTACCCTTACAAAAAGAAAGAAAAGAAATTCACTAGGTGAGAAATGGACCAATATAAAGAGTTCGAGGAGTTCATCAAACCAAAATTTCGCTCAGAGCATTTAAGTGAATAACACATCTACTTAGGGGGTAAAATGAATTTTTTGAGGGTCAATTAAATAACACGTACACATTTTTGAGAATAGTAAAATGATTTCTTTTCTTTTTTGAAAAGTTCCGCTCGCATTGAAAGATGCGATGAGGTGGCAATAGATACTTTGATTGATGAACATTGAAAAGACCAAATTAAGCCAATTAAAGACACTACTGACGAGTGGTGCCGAATAAAGCAGAGTCCCCACCCTTATCACCTCTCTGGTTTTTTAGATAATAGGAAATTGTATTAATCCCGGCGGGGCAATCTTCTTCTAATTCTTAGAGCGACCCGTAGGCGTTCCACCTCCACGCGGCATTGCTCCGTCAGGCAATTTCAGCAAATTAAAATTGAATATTTTTTTCTTGTCCGTTCAAAGATTCGTATATGTTTTTCCTCGGTTTCCCATTGGAGGAACCTTGGCCTCCATGAAAGCTACAGCCGACAGGCATCGTGTCCAAAAACGTTATAGCCTAATACAATCATCAAAAGGATGACCAACATCAGAAGTGCACAAGTACTGATGAAAACTAAACAAAAAAGAGAAAGAAAAAAATGCATAGGGACAAAAAGCTCTGGAGCATCAGCCAATCCAACAATGAATTGCATCAAACGATCGATTGAAGTGAAGACCACTCAAGCCGCATCGATGGTAAGACGATATCCCAAACACCGCTGAAGTTGAGGTATGGGAATATCATTAACGGCATCAATATCACCGATGGCTGGAAGGAGACCACAGAAGCTGACTCATGGTGAATCAAAACAATAACCATGTCGAACGCGACCCATGTAGCTGCATGAGGAAATCCAACATAACACCTGGAGGAAGGTAACGACGTCAAGGATGCCGCCGTCATCTGCCCATCAAGAGCTAGGTTTGTGCCCATGGAGTCATCTCAAGAGATCGAGGAAGGCTTCCCGACGATGCCGTCAAGAAGGGCCATGGCGCCCGCAGGCGTCGCCATAGTCGATTAGAACCTGAAAACACATGATCCAATAATCCCAGTGATAAAATCACACTGATCCAATAATCGCTGATGGTGCCCCACCATCACTGATGCTGCCACGAGCAATCATCCCCGCCACCACCAAACACAGCAGGATGGCGATGCACATCGGCAACCCCTGCAGGCACGCAGTCGCAAACATGATCACGAGGAAAGGATACAGCAGCCACCAGACAGAACCACCACCATTGCTCCATGAACGTGAGATCCGAAGAAGTAGATGGCAGGGACAAAAAGGAAACAACGACCCCTTCACCACTGTCCTCGCCGCTGTGCGAGTTATGCCGCACCAGATGGGGGTCTGTTGGCGGCGGGTAGGGGTCACAGCCTGTGTCGCCAGGGAGGGCGACGTGGGGGCTAGGTTTCTGAGGCCTTCCTACACCCGTGTCAGCTCTCTCTCTCTCTCTCTCTCTCTCTCTCTCTCTCTCTCCCCCTCTGGTAGTATGTTCATCCTATCTGCTCGCTGCTCTTCCTTGATGAGCTAGGTGGCATGCTCGGAGCGGCAGCAAGCACTGCACACAAAAAAAACTCCAGGAATAATTTGATCTTTTATGGATGAATCAAATTTATGCCTTTTGTCTTGGATTGTCAATATAAAATTACAAATTTACTTGGCAAAACATGTTCTAGAAATTTCACTGAAACTGATTCACGTGGATTCTTTATCAAACAAAAATAATATGGTACTTGTAGTTCAGAATTCTGGGGCCTAACAAAAGCAAATATCAGATCACTGATCTTGGTTCTAAATATGGATTTTGACAATTTGTCGAGAAACATACTAATTGACCATATCAGAGTCTTTACTAACTCTTTTTTTTTTCTTGCAGGATCGACTCTTTACTAATTTAAGCAGCCCAACCGAGACAATTGACCATGACTGAAGGTAACACTTCAAGCCTCCACCTCCAGAACATGATCAACAGCACAATGCTCAAACTATGGAATGGATCCCTGCATCGTCATTGGTGGTTTCAACTGTCACTAGCAAGCATGGTCTGAAAAGGTTCAGTAGAAAGTTATAAAAAATAACTCATCGATGACGTATGCAATTTTATGGCTACAAGATTGAGTCCGAAAGATGTGTTTCAGATTAATGCCTAGATTAAAAGCACTCGGATGGAAACAGATCAATACTGTGTTGAATAAGAGGGCCACTAGCATTCAGGGGCGGCCGGACTGCTTTAGCTCAAAAACGAAGTGGCCAGTAGCATTTGAGCACAGGAAAATGATACGAGACTCCTCTGCGTAGCCAACCACCTGAAGATCAGCCGATGGGACGCTGTCTAGCCCCAATCGTGACCACAGGTGGATCTTGTTGCCCTTCGCGCCGGCCACTCGCAATACGCCATGCTCCACAGTGTTGAGCGCCATCTTTTCCCTGATTTTGCGGCTATCTCTCCAGTAGGGTTCGCGTGCCCATGCATGCCGAGGTTGTTGCAGCCGTCCCAGGAGGTGGCACAGAGCAGTGCTGGATCGATGCCACTACCCTCCTAATAGTCGGGGTAGATGCTGCTGGTCATCGGTTATGGCCTTATAGTCGAGGACCCACCAGTCGATGGAACGAATGAAGATGGGGATGGTTTTTTTTTTTTTTTTTTTTTTTTTTTTTTTTTTGCAAAGGGTCGTCGGAGTTTATCAAAGAAGCGGAACAGGAGAGGTGCTTGGTGGAAAGCGTGGTATTGGAGATTGAAGAAGGGGTCAGACAGGAAGCTTTACCAGGTCTAGCAGACAAGGCACACATGAGGATCTCACCGATGATCGGTCGGCTCCGTGCAGTCGTGCACATGGTATACGGGAGATTTAGACTGACAGGATTGGTCCAAACTCCGAAGAAGTAGAGTGCACAGCATGTAGCCCTCTTCTTTCTTGCGGCAGTGTTCGGAATTTTCTTTTTCGTCGCAGTGTGTTGGTGCATCCGTTGGTGTAGCTGATTTCCAGACCCTACCTGGAGCGTGTTTGCCAACAGACGGGATATGCAGCATGTTGGTTCAGAATGCTGCACCATCGATAATACCAAGGCGCCTGCATCTGTTTTTCCGGCACCCGGATGGTTCCTCAGCACCGGGGCCAAATTCTGGAGGATTCTTGTGTTCATTTTGAGGCCACATATATTAATCTGTACAACGCCATGATATCATTATGCCCCTCAGCAACGGTGTCTGCTAAGTGCTCATCAGATAGTATAAAATCCCAGGATCGTCTTTGATACTTTGCCAGCTATACGTCTCTCGTGCCTCCTATTGACTCGTAGGAAAATATGTTCCCCGTGGCAGCATTTTTCAATGCAGTTTTAAGTGACATAGTCAGTAGATCTGTATCTTTCTTCATGGACAGATGCTCTATGTTTGCGGCCCCATCTATGGAGGCCAAGAGGATGCATGATCTGCATCGGCTGCTGCTACGGGTCAGTGTAATCGTTGAGGAGGCAGAGGGGCGACAAATCACAAACCAAGTGATGGCACATCAACTCAACATGTTGCAAAAAGAGATGTGTAGGGGTTATTTCACAATGGACACCATAAGTGAAGCGTCTCCGCTTTTCGCAGGATCGAGTCGGTCAATCGCTGATGAACAGACGCAACAGTACAGCATATAAAAAGCATAATTTAAGTCTTTAAGTGATTACATTAATCCAATTAAAAACATAGAGTCGCACAGCGGAAATAAATGATACAAGTCTAGAATAGAGTACAAGCGCACGCGCTCACGATACATAAGAACCCGCATCCAAAGCCATGAAGATGCGGACTCGAGAGGAGATCACTCCTCAGTCTCCCAGTGGGCTGTCCAACCATAGGGAAGCTGGCCATACCACTGTCCACCTCCACCCGTAGAGTCAGGGATAAAGGTGCTACCTGCAATAAAATCATAAAGAGCCAAACCCTGAGCAACTAATACTCAGCAAGTCTTACCCGTCAACGTGGCTATCTACAGCCGACTCCTAATATGCAAGGCTACAAAGGGGTGGCTGACTCAATAGCATAACTCGCACTAATTACTTGATCCTTACTTTCAAGTTTTATTTTTCAAGATAAGTACTTATCCAGTAAAACAGTGTGCATATCTCTAAAACATGTATAAAATAACAATTCATCATCAGTGACAGTATATATATATAGCAATGTAAATAACAGTAATTTAAATAGACTAGCATCATATCATCAATCATATCACACTACGAGGTGACTCAGTGAGCAAGATTGCTCTTGACCGAGAGCGGCGGCATCGATGTACATCCTGCAGGAGAAAACCTGACCATACGCCGCACACGCGTAAAGTCGCATGCGGCAACTGTTTGCGAAGATCCCCCTGAAGCTAGGCTGGGTCCAACCCCTCCCGAGAAAGGCCTTCCCGCACGGTCCCCGTCCCAGACGTACGCCCCGATTGGGAAGCATCCTTTCTCTCCCGAATACCATGATAGAAAGGGCAGGCTTCCGCCGCACACCAGGGCAACCCAAGCTACTAAGTTTACTAGGCCCATAAAAACACTAGCATATGATCAGTACGTTCGAACTTGCTCAACAGGGCCAACAACGGACGGTCCTTAACCGACACAGACGGGGCTACCACCGTGAAGGCCCAGCCTTCTCGCACCATCCTACACAACAAATCCCCGTCCGGTCTCAACAAATCCTAAATCCAGCTAGTACAATCCAGGAGTCCCTATCATGCGAGTGGGACCTACCACTCGACTTCTACCGTCCGCTAGCCACTAAGCCTAGCAAGTTCTAACGTAACCTAGACCACATCTACAAAAATAGGACACAAGGTAGGATATGGAAGGGTAATCCTAATGCATTTCTAAGGTTTCACATCAACTCCTAATAAACCTAATGCACAAACATTGACTAGCCCCAATCAAGTGCACAAATAAAAATCCTAAATAGGGAGGCATGCACCGGGGCTTGCCTGGCTCAGGAGCGTAGCTAACGGGGTCAGCGGGGTCAGTGTCCTGCTGCGGCTGCTCCTCCTGCACCTCCTGGGTCTGCTCCTCCGGCAGCTGGAAGTCGAGCGGCTTCGGAGTCGTCTCTGTCACTACACGTTATGACAAGGAAAATAATGCAAAGTTAGATGCAAGAATATGATGCAATTCATGATTTAATTACTTGATAGGACAGTCATTTACACTGTAAGTGCAATGATTAACTTTGTTAATTAATTTCGTCTGGAGTATTTCCTTCATTAACTTTTAATTAAGTTTACCATTAATCAACTTAGGCAAGTTAAATGAATAATATGATTTCGAAAATTGATTTATGTCCAGTGGCATTTTTCTGGTGAAGAGTGCCACTGGAAGTAATTTATGGTGAAGTTTCATGATTTATTGCAGAGTAGATTATTTATAATAATTTATACAGTACAGAACATGATTTAAATCATAAGAAAATAATTAAACAACATGTGACAGTGGAAAAATTCTCTGTAGGTGTGTTATCAGATTCTTAACAGTCATGCAAGATTTCAGGATTTATAGGGCAACAGAGAATTTATCATGAATTAAATAGTATTTGTACAAAATTATTTTTACAGAAAACAGAGATCGCATTTTGTGTGATTTGACATTTTGGATTGATAGATCTGAGTGTATGGAATCCAACAAAATTGGATTCACATTTTTCTAAGGTGTATACGATTTATTATGCATTTTACAACTTGAGACAATTTCTGGCAATTTCTGAGTAATTAACTAATTACGAAAAGGATTCAAAATTTGGCGGACCAATCAGATCTGGGCCACACAAGGGAGCACACAGACCGGGCCGCACCGGATCTGGACTGGCCACACCGGATCTGGCCAGTCACGCGCGAGGACACACGCGGGGCCACAAGGGCGGCCACACGCGATCCCGCATGGCCACACCCGATCCTGACCATGTGGTCAGGGGTGCGCTCGCCGGAGTGGTCGCCGGAGCGCGGCGGCGTGCTCGCCGGAACGGCACTCCAGGTGACCATTTGGCGCGGGGTTTAGACGGAAAGGGAGAGCACGGGACGGCGGTCTCACCTCGATCAACAGAGAGGAGCGGGGACGACCGGAAGGAGCTCGGCGACGAGGAATGGCGGCGGCGGTGCTCCGACGAGGTCGCGAGCTCGCGGTGGTCGACGGGGAGGTCCACAGCTTGGTTCCTAGGCTTCACGGGGTCACGGGATTCGTCGGTGCGCAACGTCTCGACGTCGAGGAGGCCGGGAGGACGGAGTTCGTCGGAGAGCGCCTCGGTGGCTCGACGACGACGAGGGAGAAAACTGGAATCCTGACGCGTGGAGCTGCGAAAGAGGAGATTAGAGGGTTTAGGGATGTGCGAGAGGCACTTGCGCAGCTTGGGATGCGAGTGGTTGAGTTCAAGCTCACCGGAGCAGCGGGGATTGGGCGGTGAGGCGGAGGTGCTCGCACGGCCGGGCTCGGGGAAGACAAGCTCGATTCGAGCTCCTCAGCCCGGAGCGAGCGGAATGGTTGACATGGCGAGTTCGAGGAACTCCCGGCGAAGTGACTTGGAGAGCAGCTCGGCCCTGAGGGGTCTCGCTGCGGCGGCGCGCGGGCGAGCTCGAGCTTGAGCTCGACGCGGCGATGGTGGGGCTAGGGTTTCGGTGGCTGGGGAAGGGAATGGCGAGGGAGAGACGACCGGGGAGGGAGCGGCTGCCTTTTGGAGCCGTTCCGCGGCCGGGAGGCGGGCCAGGGCGCCGCGGCGTTGCGCCGTACGCCGTCGGCGACGTGGAGGCAAAGCTCCGACGCGCCCAGTGAGACACGGTGGCTGACAGTGGGCCCTCGGGCATCTTTCGTTTTTCCCGAATTAATTCAAACTGAAATTTCCCCAAACTTTGGCGCTCGATTTGAACTAGCAAATGAACTCCAAAAATTGCAAAACCGGTTGCATTCGAAAGGTCATGAAATGCTCTTTCTAGTGACATAACATGCACATCTCAATTCGAAATAGAATTCAAATGGCAGCTAGTCAAAGTTGGACATTTTTGGAACTTTGGGGATTTATTTGAGCATCGAAATGAATTTCAAAAATCACCAAACATTCTCCAAAATTCTTATTCTGCAAGGGCTATCTCCAGAATTTTTGGTTGGGTCAAGTTGTTAAAGAAATTTTTGAGTTGCTTCACAGATATGGGTTTGAACTTGTTTAAACTTTGAATTTTGAATTTTGAATTTGGCTTAATTTCATCTTCACTTCATTTTGGTTTGCACGATTCTGTAATACAGTGACACGGGGTGTCACAGCCCTCCCCCCTTAAAGGAATCTCGTCCCGAGATTAAAGAGAAGGAGGAAAACTAATGGCGAAAAAGTGAAGAATAAGATGCAAAAATGGAACAACTAGATAACGCACCTCGGAGGTAGAAAACCTGGAAAATGGGAGTTTAAGAACTCCGCTGTCTCCCACGTGGCCTCGGCCTCAGAGTGGTTGCTCCATTGCACCTTATAGAATCTGGTAGTGCTCTTCCTGGTGACTCGGTCCTTCTGATCGACAATACCAATAGGCTGCTCGGGATAAGTCAAATCTGGCTCAAGCTGCTCAACACCACTGACCACCCTGTCACTAGGAACCTTCAAGCACTTCTTCAGCTGCGATACGTGGAACACATTGTGAACACTGGAGAGGTTGGAGGGCAACTCCAATCTATAAGCACCGGGCCCACATCTCTCAATAATCTGGAACGGTCCAACGTATCTTGGTGCTAACTTGCCCCTGACACCAAACCGACGTACACCCTTCATGGGAGAGACACGAAGGTATACGTGGTCGCCAACTGCAAACACCAACGGTCGGCGTCTTCTGTCAGCATAGCTCTTCTGTCGAGACTTGGCTGCTCTCAAGTTGGACTGAATGCGGCGTACAGTCTCCTCTGCTGCTGCCACTAAATCTGGTGTGGGAATGACCTCCTCATTAGTCACAACTGTCTCCTCTGCTGCAGCTGCGGGCCTTGCCTGGAAGATGACTCTCTCGCCGGCCTCAACCCAATTAAGGGGAGTCCGACAACGACGTCCATACAAAGCCTCAAACGGTGCCATCTTGATGCTCTCCTGATAGCTGTTGTTGTATGAGAACTCTGCAAGGGGTAAGCTCTCATCCCAACACTTGCCATGGTGTATCACACAGGCACAAAGCATATCCTCTAAAATCTGGTTCACCCTCTCTGTCTGGCCATCTGTCTGAGGGTGATAAGCTGCACTGCGAATCAAAGTGGTGCCCAAAGAAGCATGTAGCTGCTCCCAGAAACGAGAAACAAACTGAGGTCCTCGATCAGAAATAATGGTCTTGGGAACTCCATGCAAACAAAGAATCCTGGCGATGTACAACTCAGCATACTTCTTCACAGTGTAACCTGTCTTCACTGGAATGAAGTGAGCAGACTTAGTCAGTCGATCAACAATCACCCAAATAGAATCATGCTTCTGTGATGTGAGAGGTAAGCCAACAATGAAATCCATGCTGATATCCTCCCACTTCCAAGCAGGAACACTCAAAGGCTGAAGCAACCCTGCAGGCTTCATGTATTCTGCCTTGACTCTCCTGCAAGTGTCACACTCAGAAATGTACTGTGCGACCTCCCGCTTCATGCGGGTCCACCAGAAGCGACTCCTCAAATCCTGGTACATCTTGTTGCTGCCAGGATGGATGGAATACTTGGACAAGTGCGCCTCATCAAGAATCTTCCTGCGCAACTCAAAGTCCTTAGGAACTACCAATCTGCCCTTGAACCATAGGACTCCATTCTCATCCTCTCTGAAACACTGGACTCTAGCTTCCCCGAGCTTGAGTCTCCTCCTGAGGTGATTCACCTTCTCATCATTCTTCTGCGCTGCCACAATCTCATCTCGCAGGGTCGGAACAAGTGATATATTGGCCAAGGAGCCATAAGCATACACTCTAAGACTGGGCTCTGCCTCTGCATAAGGAGCTGTGATGAGATTATTGCAATGAGCCTTGCGACTCAAAGCATCAGCAACCACATTAGCCTTCCCTGGGTGATAGTGAATCTCCAGGTCATAGTCCTTGATCAGCTCTAACCATCTCCTCTGGCGCATGTTCAGATCTGACTGCGTGAATATATACTTGAGGCTCTTGTGATCTGTGTAGATATGCACCAGATTTCCCAACAGATAATGCCGCCATACTTTCAAAGCAAGTACGACAGCTGCAAGCTCAAGATCGTGAGTGGGGTAATGCTCTTCATGTCGCTTAAGCTGCCGAGAGACATAAGCAATTACCCTGCCATCCTGCATCAGCACACAACCAAGACCAGTACCGGAAGCATCACAATACACATCAAATGGCTTGGTGATATCAGGCTGAGCTAAAACTGGAGCGGTAGTGAGAAGCTTCTTCAGATTCTGGAAAGCATCACCACACTGCGGGCTCCACACAAATCTCATGTTCTTCTTCAGCAACTCAGTGATGGGCTTGGAGATCTTAGAGAAATTCGGAATAAACCGACGGTAATAACCAGCCAAACCCAAAAAGCTGCGAATCTGAGAGACAGTCGTAGGTGCATTCCAATCCAGAACATCCTGCACCTTGCTCGGATCAACAGCAATACCCTCTGCTGATATAACATGGCCAAGAAAAGGCACCTCGCTAAGCCAGAACTCGCACTTGCTGAACTTAGCATACAGCTGGTGATCCCTCAAACGCTGCAACACAATCCTGAGGTGGTGCTCATGCTCCTCCTCTGTCTCTGAATAGATCAAGATGTCGTCAATGGAAACCATGACAAACTTGTCCAACTCTGGCATGAACACTGAGTTCATCAAGTACATGAAGTAAGCGGGTGCATTGGTCAAACCGAAAGACATCACCAAGTACTCATAGAGTCCATATCTGGTAGAGAAAGCAGTCTTCGGAATGTCCTCTGCACGGATCTTAATCTGATGATACCCAGAACGGAGATCAATCTTGGAGAACACCTTAGCTCTAGCTAGCTGATCGAACAAGATATCAATGCGAGGCAGCGGATACTTGTTCTTAATCGTCACAGCATTAAGTGGCCTATAATCCACACATAGCCTGAGCGCCTGATCCTTCTTCACAAACAAGGCTGGACAACCCCAAGGTGAAGAGCTAGGACGAATGAAACCCTTGTCCAATAGCTCCGTCAACTGCATCTTCAACTCTGCTAACTCATTAGGGGCCATCTTATACGGTTTCCTGGAGATAGGTGCTGTGCCTGGCTGCAAGTCAATGCGGAACTCCACATCACGATCTGGTGGTAAGCCTGGCAAATCATCTGGAAACATATCGGGGTACTCACGCACCACAGGTATCATATCCAGACTCTTGCCCACGGCCTGGTGCACTGACGGTCTCGATATGGCCAACAAAGATAGCTGAAGAGTGACCTTGCCATGCATAGGGGAATCCAGGTGAACTGAACGAAGAGATATATCAAGAACAGCCTTGTGGAACTTCATCCAGCTCATCCCAAGGATCACATCCAAACCCTGACCGTCCAACACAATGAGATGGGTCGGGTATATCTGTCCAGCGAGATCAAGAGGGGCTCTACTAACAAATCTGCGAGTGACAACACGACCCCCTGGAGTACTGATCAGGTAGGGAGTCTCCATAGAAGATAGAACAAGACCCAAACGGCGAGTGCAAGATAGGCTGATAAAATCATGTGATGCACCTGAATCAAATAAGATAACCACGGGCTCGTGACGCATAGAAAACGTACCAGCTAGAACCTGCTCACCCTCTGGAACCTCCTCTGCAGTGGTGTAGTTAACGCGCCCAGTCTTGACTGGCGCGTTCCTGCCCTGCTGGCGCTGCTGTCCTGCTGCCTGAACTGGAGCCCTCTGCGCGTTGTTCTGCCTAGGTGCTGCACGGCAGTCACGCGCGAAGTGCCCCACCTGTCCACAGTTGAAGCACGGAAAACCTCTGCCTGCCTGCTGCTGCTGCTGCTGCTGCGAGCGCTGCTGCTGCTGACGCTGCTGCTACTGTGGCTGTCTCTGAGCAAACTGCTGCTGCTGACGCTGGTACTGTGGAGGTGCAAGGTACGTCTGTCCACTGGGAGCGGTGTACACAAGGCGTGGCCTGGCTGAAGTGCTGCCAGACGGTGGTGCCACTGCCTTCCTCTTCCTCTTGTCGTCCTGGTGTGCCCTGATGGCATCCTCCATCACAATCGCTGCACTGACAAGCTCGTCGAAGGTACCACCGGCGTTCAGGACAAGCCGGGACTGAAGCTTGGTAGACAAGCCTCTCAAGAAACACGCCTTCCGCTTGGCGGGCGTGTCTACCTGGTCTGGAGCAAACTGGGCCAGGTGGTTGAACACCTGAGCGTAGTCGAACACGCTCCTGCCTCCCTGCCTGAGGTCCAGGAACTCCCTGAGCTTCCGCTGCATAAGGCCAGGCGGAATGTGGAACGAGCGAAAGGCCTCTCTGAACTGTGCCCAAGTCAACTGCTGACCGGCCGGAAGAGTGGCAAGGTGAGCTGCCCACCATCCTCCAGCCGACCCGTGAAGCTGCTGCGCCGCGAACAGTGTCTTCTGCACCTCTGTGCAGTCAGGAAGGAGCCCAAACTTGGACTCCACAGTGCGCAGCCAAGCCTCCGCCTCCATCGGGTCAGTGGACCCGGAAAAGACAGGCGGGTGAGTGGCCAGGAAGTCTGCGCAGGTGCAGCCTGGCTGTGGGCCCCGACGGTGGCCACCCTGCTGGGTGACGGCCTGAACGAGAGTCCTGAGCAGCTCCGTCTGGTTGTGCATCGCCTCCGCCAGAGTGTGCTGCGGGGGTGGCGGCGGCGGCGGGCGACGCGGCGGCATCCTGCCAATTAAACATTTCCACCGTTAGCTCCAGAATACAATATCATTATCAGGCGGAAATTTAAATTGACATGCACGGCAGAAACAAAAGTAACTCAGATCCAAATAATTAAACTGACAGATCCATTCATATCATTAATTAAGTCTTACAGAGCATTCATTACATAGATCATGGTACAATCCACTCATGCGTACATAGGGGTGTAACATCCAACAAAATACTACGACACCTGACCAACTATTATGATGCTCCTAGATCAAGCTAACTAAGGACCTGTCAACAACTACGACGCACATGCGTCATCCACATCGCATCCAGCGCGCCTCTGCCACGCTTGGAATGCCGAGTAAGGCAACTAACGGTGCCTCCTACCACGGTGGGAAGCGGTGTCTAGGATCTCTGAAGGAAACAGCTCAACACTCATCTCTGACACGGCATCCTCCTGTGCCTCCTCCTCTGCTGGAGGTGCCACAACTGCTGCAGCAACCTGCTCCTGGAGTCCCACTATCTGGTGCTGGGCGACCTGCAACTGCTGCTCGAGCTGTCCTGCGTGGTTCAGTGAAGCAGCTAGCTCACCGACTAACTCTGAAATCTCGTGGCCACGTGCAGTGAGCTGGCCGGCAAGCTGGTCACGCTGGGCGGCACACTGGTCGCGCTGTGCAACACACTGGTCAAGCTGAGCAGCACAGTGGTCGCGCTGAGCGGTAGTCACGGCCAAGGCGTGCTCCAACTGCGCAATCCTGTCGTTCCTAGCGTCCACTGTCTCTGACAACTCCTCCACACGGCTCAAAGTCCGCTCACCTGCGCGGTCAGAAGCCACAAGAACCCTGTACAGCTCGGACAGGTGTCGAGCCGTAGAAGGCAGCTGCGTCGGGGTGAGGACCAAGTTGCCGCTGTCAAGCTGCCTGAGACGTCTCCTGTACTGAGGGTGACCTGTGGTGCTGACTGGAAACAAGCTCAGTGAGGTGTTGCCAAGATCAGCAATGTGCATCTCACAGAAACGCACCATCGCCTGAAGAGCAACACTGTTCAGGGTCTCGTCAAAGTCCTGACCGAAACCCCGAAGAGAGAAGTGCGACCATGCAGGCCGCTGTGGGTGCGAGGGAACATCCACCCACATCGAGAAGCGGGGAAGTCCGTACACCTGGCTGGGCTGTCCGCGGTAGCGCGGAGGGTCGGGGTAGCCAAGTCGCGGCAACTCAGCCCAGAACAGTGAGGGAAAACCGGCGTGGTAAAGACCATCCGTGTGCAGTGCACCGTCCTCCCCAAGCTCGGCGTGCGGAAAGTCGTCTAGGTCAGCCATCTGCGGAAAAGAGAGAGAAAAGTCACAATCTCTTCCAACAGAACAAAATAACCATGCTAAGCAAGAAATATAACATGGTCAGGCTGCTATAGAGTGGAAGCAAAAGCCACACACACAGCCCACAAGGAAAGCAAAGAAAAAAAAAAAAAACTGCAACGCTGAAAATCTGGCTCGCTAAGAACAGCAGACACTAAAACGAAAACTGGTACTTCTGGAGGCTTCAAACGAGAAAAGTCAGAACATGAAACTTGTAGACAACTTCAACATCTTTCCAGCGAGTGCTCAAACGCCCAAAATGGATCAGTAGAACTGGAGATATCGATTATTGAAGTTGGTGGACCGATTCTGCAAAAACTAGTCGAGGCTGAAATTTGATTTCACTTGGTCGACAGATTTGGGGGTGATACTGACAGAATCGAAAAGTGAACTCTGAAGCAAAGTTTTAGTTCATGTTGTAAGCTTTCCATCAAGTCTTGGTTCATCGAATTTGGCCAAGCGGTTTTGGAGTTATGAATTTTTAAAATTAGCTTGTCAGTCTAAAATTTTTGGGTGATCTGAAATTCGTGGAAGTGTTTTAATTGATGATGCAATGCATGCTCGTCCTGCACGTCCTCACAAAATAAAAATTTGCCCAAATATAGCAGGCCGTAGACAGTGGTGGTAACTACTTCGCACTCACAAACGTTTCTACACGATCTACGCGCGAGTTAGTGTATCTGCAAAGCACACAACGTCACCTCAACCAACCTACACAGGTGACGTATCTCATAAAAATGTAATACATGGCCCAATGACATATCCTCACCATCCTCAACTCCTCGTGAACTCGATGGCTCACGGAACATAACAAAACTCCGCCACCAATATCCAAAACCAGCGCCATGTAGTTCCTTACCTTCTTACCTGGGCGTCGGTGCGTCGTTACAGAAAATAACAATCAACTCCTATTACCACCTGATTACTCTAACATCCTTATAATGGGCTTTTCGTTCCTCACACGTACGTGGTTAGATTTTCGAAAATAGGCCGTTTATATGATGTACTGTCCCAACACGGCTCTGGTACCAGCTGAAGCGTCTCCGCTTTTCGCTGGATCGAGTCGGTCAAGCGCTAATGAACAGACGCAACAGTACAGCATATAAAAAGCATAATTTAAGTCTTTAAGTGATTACATTAATCCAATTAAAAACATAGAGTCGCACAGCGGAAATAAATGATACAAGTCTAGAATAGAGTTCAAGCGCACGCGCTCACGATACATAAGAACCCGCATCCAACTCGAGAGGAGATCACTCCTCAGTCTCCCAGTGGGCTGTCCAACCATAGGGAAGCTGGCCATACCACTGTCCACCTCCACCCGTAGAGTCAGGGATAAAGGTGCTACCTGCAATAAAATCATAAAGAGCCAAACCCTGAGCAACTAATACTCAGCAAGTCTTACCCGTCAACGTGGCTATCTACAGCCGACTCCTAATATGCAAGGCTACAAAGGGGTGGCTGACTCAATAGCATAACTCGCACTAATTACTTGATCCTTACTTTCAAGTTTTATTTTTCAAGATAAGTACTTATCCAGTAAAACAGTGTGCATATCTCTAAAACATGTATAAAATAACAATTCATCATCAGTGACAGTATATATATATAGCAATGTAAATAACAGTAATGTAAATAGACTAGCATCATATCATCAATCATATCACACTACGAGGTGACTCAGTGAGCAAGGTTGCTCTTGACCGAGAGCGGCGGCATCGATGTACATCCTGCAGGAGAAAACCTGACCATACGCCGCACACGCGTAAAGTCGCATGCGGCAACTGTTTGCGAAGATCCCCATGAAGCTAGGCTGGGTCCAACCCCTCCCGAGAAAGGCCTTCCCGCACGGTCCCAGTCCAAGACGTACGCCCCGATTGGGAAGCATCCTTTCTCTCCCGAATACCATGATAGAAAGGGCAGGCTTCCGCCGCACACCAGGGCAACCCAAGCTACTAAGTTTACTAGGCCCATAAAAACACTAGCATATGATCAGTACGTTCGAACTTGCTCAACAGGGCCAACAACGGACGGTCCTTAACCGACACAGACGGGGCTACCACCGTGAAGGCCCAGCCTTCTCGCACCATCCTACACAACAAATCCCCGTCCGGTCTCAACAAATCCTAAATCCAGCTAGTACAATCCAGGAGTCCCTATCATGCGAGTGGGACCTACCACTCGACTTCTACCGTCCGCTAGCCACTAAGCCTAGCAAGTTCTAACGTAACCTAGACCACATCTACAAAAATAGGACACAAGGTAGGATATGGAAGGGTAATCCTAATGCATTTCTAAGGTTTCACATCAACTCCTAATAAACCTAATGCACAAACATTGACTAGCCCCAATCAAGTGCACAAATAAAAATCCTAAATAGGGAGGCATGCACCGGGGCTTGCCTGGCTCAGGAGCGTAGCTAACGGGGTCAGCGGGGTCAGTGTCCTGCTGCGGCTGCTCCTCCTGCACCTCCTGGGTCTGCTCCTCCGGCAGCTGGAAGTCGAGCGGCTCCGGAGTCGTCTCTGTCACTACACGTTATGACAAGGAAAATAATGCAAAGTTAGATGCAAGAATATGATGCAATTCATGATTTAATTACTTGATAGGACAGTCATTTACACTGTTAGTGCAATGATTAACTTTGTTAATTAATTTCGTCTGGAGTATTTCCTTCATTAACTTTTAATTAAGTTTACCATTAATCAACTTAGGCAAGTTAAATGAATAATGTGATTTTGAAAATTGATTTATGTCCAGTGGCATTTTTCTGGTGAAGAGTGCCACTGGAAGTAATTTATGGTGAAGTTTCATGATTTATTGCAGAGCAGATTATTTATAATAATTTATACAGTACAGAACATGATTTAAATCATAAGAAAATAATTAAACAACATGTGACAGTGGAAAAATGCTCTGTAGGTGTGTTATCAGATTCTTAACAGTCATGCAAGATTTCAGGATTTATAGGGCAACAGAGAATTTATCATGAATTAAATAGTATTTGTACAAAATTATTTTTACAGAAAACAGAGATCGCATTTTGTGTGATTTGACATTTTGGATTGATAGATCTGAGTGTATGGAATCCAACAAAATTGGATTCACATTTTTCTAAGGTGTATACGATTTATTATGCATTTTACAACTTGAGACAATTTCTGGCAATTTCTGAGTAATTAACTAATTACGAAAAGGATTCAAAATTTGGCGGACCAATCAGATCTGGGCCACACAAGGGAGCACACAGACCGGGCCGCACCGGATCTGGACTGGCCACACCGGATCTGGCCAGTCACGCGCGAGGACACACGCGGGGCCACAAGGGCGGCCACACGCGATCCCGCATGGCCACACCCGATCCTGACCATGTGGTCAGGGGTGCGCTCGCCGGAGTGGTCGCCGGAGCGCGGCGGCGTGCTCGCCGGAACGGCACTCCAGGTGACCATTTGGCATGGGGTTTAGACGGAAAGGGAGAGCACGGGACGGCGGTCTCACCTCGATCAACAGAGAGGAGCGGGGACGACCGGAAGGAGCTCGGCGACGAGGAATGGCGGCGGCGGTGCTCCGACGAGGTCGCGAGCTCGCGGTGGTCGACGGGGAGGTCCACAGCTTGGTTCCTAGGCTTCACGGGGTCACGGGATTCGTCGGTGCGCAACGTCTCGACGTCGAGGAGGCCGGGAGGACGGAGTTCGTTGGAGAGCGCCTCGGTGGCTCGACGACGACGAGGGAGAAAACTGGAATCCCGACGCGTGGAGCTGCGAAAGAGGAGATTAGAGGGTTTAGGGATGTGCGAGAGGCACTTGCGCAGCTTGGGATGCAAGTGGTTGAGTTCAAGCTCACCGGAGCAGCGGGGATTGGGCGGTGAGGCGGAGGTGCTCGCACGGCCGGGCTCGGGGAAGACAAGCTCGATTCGAGCTCCTCAGCCCGGAGCGAGCGGAATGGTTGACATGGCGAGTTCGAGGAACTCCCGGCGAAGTGACTTGGAGAGCAGCTCGGCCCTGAGGGGTCTCGCTGCGGCGGCGCGCGGGCGAGCTCGAGCTTGAGCTCGACGCGGCGATGGTGGGGCTAGGGTTTCGGTGGCTGGGGAAGGGAATGGCGAGGGAGAGACGACCGGGGAGGGAGCCCTACAGCATGCATCTTTTTGTTGGCAAGTGTATGTTTGGTCGTCAGATGGAAATGGATAGAATCATGGATTTCTTAATGCAAATAGAGAATCCAAGTACAAAAAGTATTAGTGTTTTACCAATAGTGGGTCCACATGTGTAGGAAAGCGCACCTTAGTTGCAAATGTCTGCGATGATGCAAGAGTGCGCAACTACTTTTCGAAAATTTTGATACTTGCCGGAGATGATATTAGTGGCGAGAAGTTTGCCGCCTTGAAAGACCAAAGACTGCTTATTATTGAATTCTCAAGTGACGTTGATGAGGCTGCATGGATTAACTTCTACTTATATTCTGCTAAGTGGCTAGCAAGAGGCAGCAAAATGGTAATCACTAGTAGATAAAACAACATAATAAAGTTTGGTACCACACCAGCTCTTGTATTAAACTTTCTACCGCCAGAAGCATTTTGGTATTTCTTCAAGATTCTCGCATTTGGTAGCATATATTCTAGCGATCACCCAAAACTAGAATCAATCGCTACGGAGATGGCTAGAGGGATGAAGGGATCATTCACTGCAGCTAACATCACCTCAGGTTTCCTAAGGAAAAATATTACGACCCAACATTGGTCTTCGTCGCTTGCAGATTTTAGGGAAAACATACAAAGGAATGTATCTCTGTTTGGTGAGAGAAATAGAAATACATTATTTTTCATAAATAAAGATGACTCCTTGGTTTGTACTCCATATCGTGCCTGTCTCGCGGAGGACAACGTGCCATCCATAACAATGTACGACGTTGTATCCGGAAGTGTAAATCGTGAAGGAAAATTTGATGTCCGTGCATGGAAGTCACATATACCACCATATAAGTACTACACCGTTAGTTGTACGCGACTTCAAAGTTTCAAGAAGGGCACTGAGTTCTCCCAAGGCTAATTAGTTGCATAGGGTCAATGTCAGTGATTTATACTACAACTATGTATTGTATTGTCCTGATATGACTGTAAAAGCCTATGTAAACATATAACTGATTTGGTGTCGCTTTTTCTCCATTGAATTTTACTGTGGTGCGGATGGATTCAAGTAGCAGGGCTGATGGATTCAAGTTAGCTACGACATCTATCTTGATTCTCGCCTCGTCAAGTTACTTTTGTAATAGCTAAATTATCGTATAAGGATGCACACAATTTTTCATTGATAAAAAAAAAATCAAAAGACCAGATTAAGCCGGTCGAAGAGCACTGATCTGTAGGCAGAGGCCTCAGTTCTCTGCACGACCCTTATCTCCTCTCTGCTTTTCCTGCTCCCTTCTCCCTCTTCCGCTCTCTCCACCACCGCAACGCCGCCGCCATTGTCACCGGTTTTCCACCATCTGGGCACGCGGATGCCTGGGCGGGGCCTAACATGGAAAGGGGAGGCTAGGGCGTCGATGGCCACCGGTAGGCATGGCGGCCGCCGCAGGGGCGTTCGCGGAGGACTGTCAACGGGCCGAAATCACCTGCTTTCTCCGTGGTCCGGGCGTCCGGCTCGGCGCGGTGTTCCTGAATTGGCTCGGCTCGGCGTCCGTGGTCCAGAAAGTCAGGCGCACCCAAACGGATAAAACTGAACCCTCCCTATGCACATTGATAAAACTAAACCGTAGAAAAAAGGATGGATGTTCAGCAATATTTGTCACTGGACAGTCAAAGATGTGGAACCTGAGATAAGGAAGCTGGAACCGGTAATACCCTGGTTAGCAGCTCTTCCTCAGAGTTTGGACAGCAGACAAGAGCTTCGCTTGCAAGTGCAGCATTCCAATGTTTCTCACACTTTGCAGCCACCAAGTAGTACTTGACACTTTTTGTCTCCAATACTGATGAACTGCTAGTCTTTGAAGATGCCACTACCTAAGTATGCTGAGCCAAATTAAAATTATTGGCATGTAACATGAACAATACGAAATTGCAGTATTTTGCAAAATCATCTCAGTGTCTTGAAATGGATAGTCTTACAGCAAAATGGAACATTCATTCCATTATTTTCATAACTAGACAGAGAACTAGAGTACAAATAGAGCAGTACAATGCAGGAGCTAACAGACAAGCCAGATATATATAGAACTCTCACGTCCAGCACCAGCCTCACAGGCGCTAATAAAGAGCTGTCTAGCCACAAAGCTCATACTGATTATGATTTCAGTTACTAGTAACACCAAATTTTCCCATTGCCAGTAAAATCTTCATGTGACCATGATAAGTTTGTCGATCACTTGGAGCACTTGCACTTGGTCCCTCAACTTTAGACGCCAGACCTAGAACTGTAGAAATACACAAATTTGAACATCAGTCGGTTTCGGAATCAATTAGTCGTCATTGAAATTAAGAAAAAATCAACCAAAGTTGCTGCTGGTGACCCATTAAACATGTAACCAACAGTTTCACTAGATAAGTAGAACAATTGACCATTGAGAAAAGATAGAAACGTAACAGCAAATAAGGGAAATGATTTTTTTACCATAGTTTGATCTATGCATGGACAGATCATGGATAAAGAATGTACATGGTCGTCAAAGAAATTAAAGGAAGGTATCCGGGGTAAAGAAACTCATGCTAGCAAGAGTCTTGCAGCAGGTTTTAAAAGTTGTGCTGGATAACCGATATATGAATAGACTTTCTGAAACACATGTAACATATCGATATTTTTAATGTTGCCAACAGAAAAAACTATTACATAGTAGAATCATAGTTTATGGGGTATTCATAAATCATAATATGCTTATGTTGGGAAAACGTAGCAATATCACACATTTTCATTTTACTAATAACAGAAATATTACTCCATAAACATTGGCAAATCATGAATGGCACCTTACAGGGTTAAATAAAGATAAATATGAGGCATGGGGCTAGCACCTGGAGTATAGAAGCTCAAGAAGGGGTGAATGCGGTAGATGCCATTGCTCTCGCATGCCTTGGTCGCCCGTCCAGATTTCAGATCAATGGTGAAGATCCCATCATTGGTGTACAAAAAAATGACACCAATACCATCTGCAGCCCCAGCCACAAAAAGGGATGTTTCGAGGTTACTAATCGGAAGCAGGTTCATGAGTTCAATGACTCTGGTCTGTGCCCATCTCACAATTCCACCTGGACCATCTTCGCTTAGGAAAACCTTACATGTTTTCACAGTGCTGACCTTAAGACCACCGTCTCCTGTTGTCATGAGAGCAACGCATCTATATGCGGCTAAACGTGGTCGGGAAATCTCATACATTTTGTAGCACCCGTATTTTTGGACATGTCGATAAACCCTAAAATATGGATTTTAAAAAAAATTCAAACTTAAAATAATTGACTAGACTCAATTAGGGCTCAATTAAAAATTTTCTCGAAATTAAAACCATGCATGAAACACTCATGTGCATTTTTGCCTTTTTATTGCCTTTATTTTAATTGTTTGAGTGAGTGTTGGAAACCAATTTCAAATTTGAATTCAAATCCCTTTGAATTCCATCCAAAATCCAAACTCAGTAAAAGATAAATCAATTTCCGGCTAAGTGGGCCGCCTTTCCCATTTCTCCCGCGCCCGGCCCAACCTCCCCCTTCTCCTTTCCACCCGCACCAGACCACTGGGCCGTCCGCGCGCCGCGGCCCAACTCCGCCCGGCCCTTCCGCCGCCACGAGAGGCTGACGAGTGGGGCCAGCCCCTTCGTCAACCTCGCGCCGCCGCCACCGCCCGACCGGCCGGCGCGAGACACGGCAATAACGCCGCTGTCGCCTCTCCCATTCGCCCTCCCGCCATTTGGCAAAGCGTCGAGCTCGCTCTCCCGCTCCCCGTCCGGACCCCTCTCCCCTCCCGCGACACCATCATGAGGCCTAACCCTAACCCCATTAACTCCGGCGAGCCGCGCCGCCCGGCCCTGCTCTTCCCCGTCAAGAGCGGACTGCAGCGCCGCCACGTCGCATCCGGGCCCCCTCTCCTCTGCGCCGCGTGGCCACATCCCATCCCCGTCCCCCACCTCCGCGCCGCGCACACCTCGAACTCCGGCGGAAATATCCCGGCAGCCGCGGGATATTTTCCGGCCTGCTCCACCGCCTTTGAGCGGTTATAAAAATGGTGCCACGGCCTTTCCCTCTCCTTTTCGCTCACACACACTCACTCCCTCTCGCGCACAAGCCCAACCTCTCCCTTTTCCCCAACTCCGGTCAAGCTCCGGTGAGCCTCCGCGCCGCTTCTCCATCGCTCCCCGCTGCAACCAAGCTCGAGGTGAGCTTCCCCGTCTCTCTCTCTCTCTCACCTGCGCCCCCTTTCTTCCCACCTCTCGCCCCGAAGCAAGCGCGCACCAAGCGCCGCCGCTCCGCCTCTCTTCCCTTCCATCTCCGGCCGCCGTGGAGCACTTCCCGGCCAGGCCGAGCCCGCGCGCAGCCTCCACGCTCTCCCGCGCACGCGCACGGGCACTCAAACTCGTACCACACGCACGCGCGCGCGTCTTCGTTGCGCACGCCGACGCGCTGCCGAGCTCCGGCGAGCCCGCGCTGCCGCCTCGGCCATCGCGCACGACGACATGCTCCACTAGCACCTTCCCCGTAGCGCGTAGAAGCCCGGCGCACCCTTCCCCGACCCTTTTGGCTCCAGCAGCGGCCAACGGCGAGCTTTCCGGCGCCACCGAGCCCTTGTCCCCCGTCGCCGCCGCACCGGCGCCACCGGGCCCCGCCTGAGTCACTGACTCGCAGGCCCGAGCGGCCCCGCGCGCCCCTCGGTCCACCGGACCGGCTCACGGTGGACCGCAGGCACACTGTGGCTCGGTCCACACCCACGTGGACCGAGTCCTCCGCACAGTAGCACACAGGGACCTCCGGCCCCAGCTGGCCCACACGTCAGTCCCTCACACGCAGCGCAAAATGCTGGGTGCACCCGAGAGTGTACACAGAGATAAATTTCGAGCACTTTTTCAATATCAGAAAAATTCCCAAAAATATCCAAAAATTCCCAAAATCATTTCTAACCCTTTTCCAACACTTGTACACCTCTGGAAAATTAGGGTGGAGACTATACTTAATTAAAGCTAATCTACCCCTAATTTAATCCTTCCCCTTTACTTCAAATATTCATATCTTTGTCATTTCAACCCCAAATTTAATGGTTCTTGCACCATTATTCATCTAAAATCATTCCCTATCAAATCACACCAGAACCATCTTCCTTTGTGTCTTTTTGTTGAAATTTTATTTTATTTTAATGATTGTTTAATTGTGTGTTAAGCGGTAGATTTAGCTTTTCTTTTATTTAATCGATAGGTGATCAAGGCTTCGAGGAGGAGCACGAGGACCCCGACTACGAAGAAGGTTTAGAGGAGGAAGATTTTGGTGAAGGCAAGTCCTAACCACCTTGATCATATTTAACCTAATTAATTCCTACAAAATATCCTATTTAGAGCTTGTGTGCAAATTAAACATGCATGGTCTTTTAAATGATTTAAATGTTAGAGTAACCTATTATTGATTAAGCCATGCCTTGTTTATTGCTGTCCTTAATCCTTTGTTAGCCCTAGGTTCCAACATCATTAATCCTTAATGATTTGTTGGAAAATATTGCCGCTTAGGATTTCATCACACTGTGTTAATTAATATTATTATTGCTTCACCTGCTTTTTGTGTGAAAATGTGTGAGTGTGACTTGGTGATGTGTGTGTGGAATAAAAAGGGATGGGCTTAGTTAGTGAAACCCATAGTGGGGGTTATGTTTTTAGACGGGAGCAAGCGAGGTAGTCCTCAGTGGGGAGGCTATCTCTGGGATGCTACTCCTCGCAGGAGGGTAGCTATTGAAGATGCTTGCTTCGGTTGTATAAGGACCGGTTCATGTGCCGCCTTGCCTAGCACCTTAGTGCAACCACGAGCCCCTGTATGGGCAGGGTTTGGAACCACACCCTACCAGTGATCGCCCGGTACCACCAGGAGACAGGGAGTTGCAATCGGAAGCCAGGAGAAGATCTTGACGAGATTGGCGTCGGATCCGGCGAGTGAATGTTATTGGCTATGCTATGCCTATGTGAAGCCCCTAGTCGTTGATTTTCCGAGGTGGTACCGTGGTGACACTAGGCAGGTACGGAACCATTAGCGATATTTCCAACCCACGACGGTGGGAAGGTCTGGCATGCCTCGTGGGTAAAGTGTACAACCTCTGCAGAGTGTAAAAACCTATCCGGATAGCCATGTTCCACGGCATTGGACAACACGAAAGCAATGGCCACACAATGATTAGATTTTTCTGTGTGAGTTATCCTTGGCGTGTGTGTTTTTGGAATAACGCCGGTTTGGAGCCGTGTGCTGGTTGTCTGCCAGCGTTAAAATTTTGGGAACTGGCGGGAAGGATTTATTCTCCCCAAGGGCCACTCAACCCCACTAAGTTCTTATCAATGTTGACTTAGAGCTTTGCAAAAATGTTTTGGTTTTCAAATCAAACCCCTGCATTGAAAATTGGCTTTTCGGCCGATCAATGAAAACCCTCAGCCTATTCCTTGACATCATCCTTGCATATGAGTCACCCTTGTGTTAGGACTTGTTGAGTACCTTATGTACTCACTCCCCATCTCAATCAATCATTCAGAAGAAGAAGCCGACTATGACTTTCAAGCCGATGGCGAGGAAGACTAGGGTCGTCACGCGCAAGTTTGCCTGTGGAGTGGATCTGCTTCCGCCGTCCGTTGCGTAGAACAAAGTGTGGCATTGCTGCTTCCCAGCGATGACCATTGTGGTGTGATGTGTTGAGTTGTAAGGCCTCTGGCCATATCAAAGACCTTTTATGTAATCAAAAGGCTTGTAATGAGCTTCGGTAATAAATAAAGGTATGATTCTGAAATGCCATTCTATGAGAATGTCCGTATCAGCGTCTGATCCAGGGACTGATACGGTGTATTCAAGTACCTCAGAAATTGGGGTATGACACATTTGTCGTGTGTCTAAATTGTACTTGAATATGTTTTGGGACAACGGGAATGCATAGTAGAATTCCTTCCCCACAAAGGCATTGGCCACAATATCGCTACAGTATGGAGTGTAGCGTTTCTGCTTTTCACAGGATCGAGCCGGAAGTGACAGTGAATGGACACAACAGTACAACACATAAAAAGCACAATTTAAGTATTAAAATGATTACATTAGTCCAATTAAAACAACGAGTAGCACAGCGAAAATCATATCGATCCAAGTCCAAGTCTAGAAGAAACAACAATACAAGAAACGCACGCGCTCACGATACATAAGAATCCGCATCCAAAGTTATGAAGATGCGAACTCGAGAGGAGACCACTCCTCGGTCTCCCAGTGGGCCGTCCAACTAACAGGAGGCTGGCCATCCCACTGTCCACCTCCACCCGTGAAGTCAGGGATAAAGGTGTTACCTGTAGAAACATTAAGGAGCCAAATCCTGAGCAACTAATACTTAGCAAAACTAACCCGTCAACGTGGCTAACTACAACCGACTCCTAATATCTAAGGCTACAAAGGGGTAGGCTAACTCAGTAGCATAACTCGCACTAATTACTTGGTCTTTATTTTCAAGTTTTATTTTCAAGTTAAGTACTTATCCAATAAAACGGTGCACATAACTCTAAAACAGGTATAAAGTAACAATACATCAACAATGACAGTATACAGCAATATATGTAAATAACAGTAATAAACTAGCATCATCATCATCAATCATATCACACTACGATGTGTCGCACTGAATAAGGGGGTGCTCATGACCGAGAGCGGCGGAATCGATGTACATCCTGCAGGAGAAGACCTGACCACACGACGCACACGCGCAAAAGTTGCATGCGGCAACCATTCGCAAGTGTCCCCCTGGAGCTAGGCTGGGTCCAACTCCTCTCGATAAAGACCTTCCCGCACGGTCCCCGTCCCAGAGATACGCCCCGATTGGAAAGCATCATTTCTCTCCCGAATACCATGATAGAAAGAGCAGGCTTCCGCCGCGCACCAGGGCAACGCAAGCTACTAAGTTTACTAGGCCTATGAAAACACTAGCATGTGATCAGTACGTTCGAACTTGCTCAATAGGGCCAACAATGAACGGTCCTCAATCGATACAGACAGGGCTACCACCGTGAAGGCCCAGCCTTCTCCAACCATCCTATGCAACAAATCCCCGTCCGGTCTCAACAAATCCTAAAATCTGCTAGTACAATCCAGGGTGATTCCTATCATGCGAGTGGGACCTACCACTTGTCTTCTACCGTTCACTAGCCACTAAGCATAGCAAGTTCTAACGTTAACCTAGACCACATCTACAAAAATTAGGACACAATGTAGGATATAGAAAGGTAGTCCTAATGCAGTTCTAAGGTTTCACATCAACTCCAAATAAACCTAATGCACAAACAGTTACTAGCCCCAATCAAGTGAGAAAATAAAAATCCTAATAAGGTAGGCATGCACCGGGCCTTGCCTGGCTCAAGAGCTACACTAGCTGGGTCAGCGGGGGTGTCAGTGTCCTGGTGCTCCTCCTCCTGTGCCTCCTCCGGCAGCTGGAAGTCCAGAGGCTCCGGAGTCATCTCTGTCACTACACGTTATGACAAGAAAACAATGCAAGTTAGATGCAAGTAATTTGATGCAATTAAAAATTTAATTACTTGATGGGACAGTCAGTTACACTATAATTGCAAATGACTAACTTTGTTAATTACTTTCGTCTGAAGTATTTCCTTTATTGACTTCTTGTTTAAGTTAATTACTTACTTAACTTAGGTTGGTTAATTAGTTGAATCAATTTTAAAAATTAATTTATGTCCAGTGGCATTTTTTTGGTGAAGTGCACCACTGAAATAATTTATGGTGAAGTTTGATGATTTATTGTAATACGGATTATTTATAATAATTTATACAATGCAGAATATGATTTAAATCATAAGAAAATAAATAAGCATCATATGACAGTGGAAAAATGTTTTGTATGTGTGTTATCAGATTCTTAACAAGCATGCCAAGGTTCAAGATTTATGGAGTAACAGAGAATTTATAAGGAATTAAGTAAGATCTGCACTGATGTATTTTTCAGAAAATACATAATGCTCAAAAAGGTAGTTTGGCCTTTTTCCTGGATAGTGCATGTCACAAGGAGTCCAGAAAAATTGGATTCACATTTGTCTGATATGTATTCGATCTATTATGCAATTTATAAGCTTAAGACAATTTCTGGCGATTTAACTAATTCGGAAAAGGATTTAAAATGGGCGGACCAATCAGTTCCAAGCAACACAGAGGACCACAAGATCCCGGCCGCATCAGATTCGGTTCCTGCCACAACGGAACCGGCCACTCAGAATTGAGGGCACACGAGTGGCCACACGGCTCGGCACACCCGATCTCGCGTGGACGCAGGGGATCCCAACCCTGCAGCCCATGGTGCGCTAGCCAGAGGCGTGGCCGGAGCGCGGCGGCGACCTTGCCGGAAAGGAGTTTCCGACGGTCATTTTGACCACGGTGAGCACGGGAAGGTTCATAACGAGATGAAGGGCTCACCTCGAGCGACGGGAGAGGGTGGGAGTGGCCGGAGCTTGGTCGGCGTCGAGGAAAAGCAGAGCGGTGAACTCCAGCGAGGTCGAGGGGTCACCGGAGTGGTCGGGGAGATGCACACGTCAGTCCCACAGCTTCACTAAGTTGCGGGAACGTTGGCGTTGTACGTGTCGACGAAGAAGACGCCGGGAAGGTGGTCGGAGACGACGAGCTCCTCGCGGCGGTGGAAACCGGCGGCGGGGAAAAATAGTTTTTCGGCGACTCGGGCTGCGGTCAAGGGAAACTGATGAGCGGAAAGGTGCGCAAGGTTGATGCGCGCTAACAGGTGCGACGCGGAGGCGAGGCACTCACCGAAGGCGATGAATTTCTCTATGGCGCCGAGAAGAGAAAGCGGCAGGAGTGGAGGAATTTAGCTCGATTTGCGCTCCTCAGCCCGGGAAACGAGCCAAGATGGCCATGGCGAGCTCGCGGCATCGCATAGCAACTCCCTTGCTTGACAACTAGGACAAGGGAGGGCTCAACGGCGGTGGAACGCGGCGAGGTTCAAGCTAGGTCGGGGCGGCGACGGTGGCTAATGTTTGGGGCTCGTGTGCGACGGGAGAGCGAGCTGGGAGAGTGGAGTGGGTTTCGGGCAGTTGTGCGCGGCCTCCGCGGCTTGTCCGAGCTGGGGGAGCGGCGTGGGCGGCGGACGCGCCGTACATCGGCGTACACGCGGCGCACAGGCTCCAGTGGAAAAAGAGAGAGAGGCTGACGGGTGGGTCCCACGGGGAATCTTTCTTTTTCTCGAATTATTCAAACCGTGAATTTCCCTAATCTTTGGAAAACAAAAAGGTCTAGCAAAAGACCTCCAAAATTAGTAAATTTAGTACCATTGGAAAGATCTTGAAAAGATCTATCATCTGGCCAGCATGCACATCTGGATCCCAAAACAATTTCAAATGGCAGCTGGTCAAAGAGAGGTACTTTGTAAGCTTTGGGATTTTATTGGGGAACGAGATGAATTTCAAAAATCACAAAAAAATTTCCAAAATTCTTATTTAAGAAGGGCTATCCACTGATATTTTTGGTTGCTCAAGTTATTATGGAAAAATTTGAATTCTTTCGCAAGGCTTGCTTTGACAAACGTTTGATATTTGAATTTCGAATTTGATCTTGGTTTATTTTTGTGTTATTGTTCAAAGGGTGTTGCGTGTGCTAGCTGGATTCAGTGACACGGGGTGTCACAGCCCTCTCCCCTTAAAAGAATCTCGTCCTGAGATTAAAGAGAAGGAAGGAAAAACGAATGGCAAAAGAGCGAAGAATAAGATGCAAAAATGGAACAACTAAATAACACACCTCGGAGGTAGAAAACCAGGAAAATGGGAGTTCAAAAACTCCTCTGTCTCCCATGTGGCCTCGGCCTCTGAGTGGTTGCTCCATTGCACCTTATAGAATCTGGTAGTCTTGTTTCTCGTGACTCTGTCCTTCTGATCAATGATTTTGCTGGGCTGCTCAGGATAAGAAAGATCTTGCTCAAGCTGCTGGAGTCTTCAAACACTTCCTCAACTGTGATACATGGAAGACGTTGTGGACACCAGAGAGATTGGGTGGCAACTCCAATTTGTAAGCAACGGGTCCACACTGCGCAGAGATCCGGAAAGGTCCAATGTATCTTGGTGCTAGCTTTTCTCTGACACCGAACCGGCGTACACCCTTCATGGGAGAGACACGAAGTTATACGTGATCACCAATGGCAAAAACCAACGGTCGGCGTCTTCTATCAGCATAACTCTTCTGTCGGGACTTGGCTGCTCTCAAGTTGGACTGAATGTGACGCACGGTATCCTCAGCCTCTGCTATCAACTTAGGTCCAAAGCTGAATCGCTCGCTAGACTCAATCCAATTAAGGGGAGTGCGACAGTGACGTCCATACAAAGCCTCAAATGGTGCCATCTTGATGCTCTCCTGATAACTGTTGTTCTAAGAGAACTCTGCTAGTGGTAAACATTCCTCCCAATTCTTGCTGTGAGTGAGCACACAAGCACGAAGCAAGTCCTCAAGAATCTGATTCACCCTCTCAGTCTGACCAACTGTCTGAGGATGATAAGCTGCACTGCGAATCAGTGTGGTGTCTAGAGAAGCATGCAGCTACTATCAGAAACGAGAAACAAACTGAGGTCCACGATCAGAAACGATTGTCTTGGGCACTCCTGGCAAACAGAGAATCCGAGCAATGTACAACTCAGCGTACTTCTTCACACTGTAGCGGGTGCACACAGGGATGAAATGAGCGGACTTGGCCAGACGATCAACAATCACCCAAATAGAGTCATGCTTCAGCGACGTGAGAGGCAACCCAACAATAAAATCCATGCTGATATCCTCCCACTTCCAAGCAGGAATACTCAAAGGCTGAAGTAATCCGGCTGGCTTCACATGATCTGCCTTGACCCTTCTGCAAATGTCACACTCAGAAACATATTGTGCGACCTCCCGCTTCATGCGGGTCCACCAGAAGCGACTCCTTAAGTCCTGATACATTTTGTTGCTGCCGGGGTGGATAGAATACTTGGACATGTGCGCCTCATCAAGAATCTTCTTGCGCAACTCAAAGTCCTTAGGAACCACCAATCTATCCTGAAACCATAGAATTCCATTCTCATCCTCTCTGAAACACTGAACTCTGGCTTCTCCAAGCTTGAGTCTTCTCTTGAGATGATTAACCTTATCATCCATCTTCTGTGCTGCCATAATCTCATCGCGCAAAGTTGGAACGAGTGATATATTGGCCAAGGAGCCATAAGGATACACTCGAAGACTGGGCTCCACCTTTGCGTAAGGAACAGCGATAAGATTATTGCAATGAGCCTTGCGACTCAAAGCATCAGTAACCACATTGGCCTTCCCTAGATGATAATGAATCTCCAAGTCATAGTCCTTTATCAGCTCTAACCATCTCCTCTTACGCATATTTAGATCTGACTGCATGAAAAAGTACTTGAGGCCCTTGTGATCTGTGTAGATATGCACTAGATTTCCCAATAGATAATGCCGCCATACTTTCAAGGCAAGTACAGCAGCTGCAAGCTCAAGATCATAAGTGGGGTAATGCCCTTCATGTCGCTTGACCTGCCGAGAGACATAAGCAATCACTCGGCCTTCCTGCATGAGCACACCACCAAGACTAGTATCAGAAGCATCACAGTACACATCAAATGGCTTGGTGATATCTGGCTGAGCTAAGACTTGAGCGGTAGTGAGAACCTTCTTCAGATTCTGGAATGCCTCCTCACACTGTTGGCTCCATAGAAACTTCACACCCTTCTTAAGCAGCTCAGTAATGGGCTTGGAGATCTTAGAGAAGTTCGGAATAAACCGACGATAATAACCAGCCAATCACAAAAAGCTGCGGATCTGAGATACAGTCTTTGGCACCTTCTAATCCAGAACATCCTGTACTTTGCCTGGATCAACAGCTATGCCCTCGGCTGAAATGACATGGCCAAGAAAAGGCACCTGATCAAGCCAGAACTCACACTTGCTGAACTTAGCTTACAACTGGTGGTCTCGCAGATGCTGCAACACAATACGGAGGTGCTGCTCATGCTCCTCCTCAGTATCTGAATAGATAAGAATGTTGTCAATGAAAACCACGACAAACTTGTCTAACTCTAGCATGAACACTGAGTTCATCAAGTACATGAAGTAAGTGGGTGCATTAGTCAAACCAAAAGACATCACCAGATACTCATAGAGTCCATATCTGGTAGAGAAAGCAGTCTTCGGAATGTCCTCTGCACGGATCTTAATCTGATGGTACCCTGAACGAAGATCAATCTTAGAGAACACCTTGGATCTAGCTAGCTGATCAAACAAGATATCAATGCGAGGCAACGGATACTTGTTCTTGTTAGTGACAGTATTCAGTGGCCTGTAGTCCACACATAGCCTAAGTGTCTAGTCCTTCTTCTTCACAAACAACGCAGAACAACCCGAAGGTGAAAAGCTTGGGCGAATGAAACCTTTGTCCAAAAGCTCCTTCAGCTAAACCTTCAACTCAACTAACTCATTAGGGGGCATCTTGTAAGGTCTCCTAGAGATAGGTGTTGTGCCTGGCTGCAAGTCAATGCGGAACACCACATCTCGATTTGGTGGCATGCCTGGCAAATCATCTGGGAACACATCTGGGTACTTGCGCCCCACAGGTATCACATCCAGACTCTTGCCAATGGCCTGATGCACTGATGGTCTCGATGTGGCAAACAAGAATAGCTGAAAAGTGACCTTGCCATGCATAAAAGAATCCAAGTGAACTGAACGAAGAGATATATCAAGAACAGCCTTATGAAACTTCATCTAGCTCATCCCAAGAATCACATCTAAACCCTGACCGTCCAGAACTATAAGATGGTCGGGTAGATCTTCCCAGCGAGATCAAGAGGGGCTCTACTCACAAACTGACGAGTGACCACCCGACCTCCTGGAGTACTGATCAGATAGGGGGTCTTCATAGAAGATAGCACAAGACCCAAACGACGAGCGAAGATAAACTGATAAAGTCATGGGATGCACCTGAATCGAACAAGATCACCACGGGCTCATGGCGTAGAGAGAACGTACCAGCAAGAACCTGCTCACCCTCTGGAACATCCTCTGCGGTGGTGTAGTTGACGCGACCTGTCCTGATCTGTGCATTCTCGCCCTGCTGTCGCTGCTGCTTTGCTGCCTGAACTGGAGCCTTCTGCGTGTTGTTCTGCCTCGATGCTGCACGGCAGTCACGCGCGAAGTGCCCCACCTACCCACAGTTGAAGCACGGGAAGCGTCTGCCTGCCAGCTGCTGCTGGCGCTGCTGCTGCTGAGGTCGGGTGGCTATCTGCTGCTGCTGGCGCTGCTGCTGCTGTGGCTGTCCCTGAGCGAACTGCTGCTGCTGTGGAGACGGACGCTGGTACTGTGGAGGTACAAGATACCGTGCCCATCGGGAGCGGTATACACCAAGCGCGCCCAAGCTGTAGCACTGCCTGACAGTGCTGCTACAGCCTTCCTCTTCCTCTTCTCGTCCTGGTGGTCCTTGATGGCATCTTTCTTCACAATCGCTGCACTGACAAGCTCGTCAAAAGTACCACCGGCATTCAGACCAAGCCGGGACCGGAGCTTCGTAGACAGCCCCCTCATGAAACAAGCCTTCCTCTTAGTGGCTGTGTCCACCAGATCTGTAGCGTACTGTGCCAGGTTGTTGAAAACATGGGCGTACTTGAAGACGTTCCTGCTGCCCTGCCTGAGATCCTCAAACTCCCTGTGCTTCCGCTGCATGATGCCAGGTGGAATGTGGAAGGAGTGGAAGGCGTCCCTGAACTGTGCCCATGGCACCTGCCGACCGGCCGGAAGAGTGGCGTGGTAGGTAGCCCACCATCCTCCAGCCGACCCCTGGAGCTACTGTGCGGCAAACAGCGTCTTCTGCGCCTCTGTGCAAGCTGGAAGGAGCCCAAACTTAGACTCGATTGTGCGCAGCCAGTTGTCCGCCTCCATCGGATCAGTCGACCCAGAGAAGACAGGAGGGTGAGTGGCCAGGAAGTCCCCGTAGGTACAGCCCTGCTGCTGACCACGAGCTCGATTGCCGCCCTGCTGGGTGACGGCCTAAGCGATAGTCCTGAGCAGCTCAGTTTCGTTCGCCATCACATCCACCAGCGTGTGCTGCGGTGGCAGTGGCGGTGGCTGGCGATGCGACCGCATTCTGCCAAGTTAAAATCATCACTTTTAGCTCCAGCATACAAAGATATTCAACATGGCAGAATTCAAATGTCAGAAAGGCTATAAGCATCCATTTATGGAGAGTTTGCAAGAAAAACATCACAAATTGCTCCAAACAGAACAACCATGCTAAATAAAAATTAGAACATGGTAAAGAACTTCTGGACGATCGTAACAAGTAGCTACATGCAGCGTTTAACACAACAACAAAGGAGCAACAGTCCTTCGAAGCAACAAACTGAAATCTGTCTTGACTGAGAGCAGCAGTCACAAAAATAAAAACTGACACTTATGGAGATGTCAAAAGGGATAGGTCTGTGAACAAAAGTTGTAGATAACTTCAACAGCTTTCCAACGAGTGCTCAAACACCTCAAACAGATAAACAGAACAAGAGATATCGATTTTTGAATTTGGTAGACAGATCCTGAAAAAACTGATTGAGACAGAAATTTGGTTCTACTTGGTCGGCAGATTTGAGGATGTTAGGAATATAATTTCATAGGCAAGTCTGAAACAAAGTTTTTGTTCATGTTGTAATATTTTTAGAAAGTCTTTGTTTGCAATTTTTGGCCCTGCGGTTTCGGATCTGTGGATTTTTGAAGTTGCTTAGTCAGTCTGAAATTTCTGGGTGGTCTGAAATTTGTTCAAGTGTTTTAATATGAAAATGCAATGCATGCACATACGTCCTCACAAAATAAAAATTTGCTCAAGTATAGCAGGCTGTAGACAGTGGTGGCAACTAAGTTGCACTCAACAAACGATTTCTACACGGTCTATGCACGAGTCAGTGTACCTGCAGAAAACCACACAACGTCATCTCAACTAACCTACACATGTGACATAATCTCAACGAAAACGTGATGCACGGCTCAATCACATCTCAACACCTGCATCTTCCCCTCATGAACTCGTTGGTCCATGGAACCACAACACCTCCCAGAACTTCGGAGCCATGCAAGTCCTTACCTTCTTACCTGGTCCTCGGTGCGTCATTACAGAAAAGTAAACAAACAACTCCTATTACCACCTAATACTCTAACATCCTTATAGTGGGCTTTTCGTTCCTCACTCGTATCGTGGTTAGCTTTTCAAAAATAGGCCGTTTATATAATGTACTGTCCCAACACGGCTCTGATGCCAGTTGTAGCGTTTCCACTTTTCGCAGGATCGAGTCGGGAGTGCCGGTGAACGAACACAACAGTACAACACATAAAAAGCACAATTTAAATCTTAAAGTGATTACATTAGTCCAATTAACGACGCACACGCGCAAAAGTCGCATGCGGCAACCGTTCGCAAGGGTCCCTCTGAAGCTAGGCTGGGTCCAACTCCTCCCGAGAAAGGCCTTCCCGCACGGTCCCCGTCCCAGACGTACACCCCGATTGGAAAGCATCCTTTCTCTCCCGAATACCATGATAGAAAGAGTAGGCTTCCGCCGCGCACCAGGGCAACGCAAGCTACTAAGTTTACTAGGCCCATAAAACACTAACATGTGATCAGTACGTTCGAACTTGCTCAATAGGGTTAAGAAAGAACGATCCTCAATCGACAGAGACGGGGCTACCACCGTGAAGGCCCAGCCTTCTCCAACCATCCTATGCAACAAATCCCTGTCCGGTCTCAACAAATAATAAAATCTGCTAGTACAATCCAGGATGATTCCTATCATGCGAGTGGGACCTACCACTCGTCTTCTACCGTTCACTAGCCACTAAGCATAGCAAGTTATAACGTTAACCTAGACCACATCTACAAAAATTAGCACACAATGTAGGATATAGAAAGGTAGTCCTAATGCAGTTCTAAGGTTTCACATCAACTCCAAATAAACCTAATGCACAAACAGTTACTAGCCCCAATCATGTGAGAAAATAAAAATCCTATTAAGGTAGGCATGCACCGGGCCTTGCCTGGCTCAAGGGCTACACTAGCTGGGTCAGCGGGGGTGTCAGTGTCCTGCTGCTCCCCTCCTGTGCCTCCTCCGGCAGCTGAAAGTCCAGAGGCTCCGGAGTCGTCTCTGTCACTACACGTTATGACAAGGAAACAATGCAAGTTAGATGCAAGTAATATGATGCAATTAAAAGTTTAATTACTTGATGGGACAGTCATTTACACTGTAAGTGCAAATGACTAACTTTGTTAATTACTTTCGTCTGAAGTTTTTCCTTTATTGACTTCTTGTTTAAGTTAATTACTTACTTAACTTAGGTTGGTTAATTAGTTGAATAAATTTTGAAAATTAATTTATGTCCAGTGGCATTTTTTTGGAGAATTGCACCACTAAAAGTAATTTATGGTCAAGTTTGATGATTTATTGTTATACGAATTATTTATAATAATTTATACAATGTAGAATATGATTTAAATCATAAGAAAATAATTAAGCATCATATGACAGTGAAAAAATGTTTTGTATGTGTGTTATCAGATGCTTAACAAGCAAGCCAAGGTTCAAAATTTATGGCGTAACAGAGAATTTATAAGTAATTAAACAATATCTGCACAGATATATTTTTCAGAAAATAGAAAACGTGCAAAAAGGTAGTTGGACATTTTTCCTGGACAGAGCATGTCACAAGGAGTCCAGCAAAATTGGATTCACATTTTTCTGAGGTGTATTCGATTTATTTTACAATTTACAAGCTTAAGACAATTTTTGGCGATTTAACTAATTCGGAAAAGGATTCAAAATGGGCGGACCAATCAGTTCCGAGCAACACAGAGGACCACAAGATCCCAGACGCATCAGATCCGGTTCCTGCCACAACGGATCCGGCCACTCAGAATTGAGGGCACTCGAGTGGCCACACGGTTCGGCACACCCGATCTCGCGTGGACGCAGGGGATCCCAACCCTGCAGCCCATGGTGCGCTAGCCGGAGGCGTCGCCGGAGCGCGGCGGCGACCTCGCCGGAAAGGAGTTTCCGGCAGTCATTTGGACCACGGTGAGCACGGGAAGGTTCGTAGCGAGATGAAGGGCTCACCTCGAGCGACGGGAGAGGGTGGGAGTGGCCGGAGCTTGGTCGGCGTCGAGGAAAAGCGGAGCGGTGAAGTCTGGCGAGGTCGAGGGGTCGCCGGAGTGGTCGGGGAGATGGACACATCGGTCCCACAGCTTCACTAAGTCACAGGGAACGTCGGCGTGGTACGTGTTGATGAAGAAGATGCCGGGAAGGTGGTCGGAGACGACGAGCTCCTCGCGGCGGTGGAAACTGGCGGCGGGGAAAAATCGTTTTCCGGCGGCATGGGCTGCGGTCAAGGGAAACCGGTGAGCGGAAAGGTGCGTAAGGTTGATGCGCGCTAACAGGTGCGACGCGGAGGCAAGGCACTCACCGCAGGCGATGAATTGCTCAGTGGCGCCAAGAAGAGAAAGCGGCCGAAGTGGAGGAAGACGAGCTTGATTTGCGCTCCTCAGCCCGGGAAACGAGCCAAGATGGCCATGGCGAGCTCGCGGCGTCGCATAGCAACACCCTTGCTTGACAACTAGGCCGAGGGAGGGCTCAACGGCGGTGGAATGCGGCGAGGTTCAAGCTAGGTCGGGGCGGCGACGGTGGCTAGGGTTTGGGGCTCGTGTGCGACGGGAGAGCGATCTGGGAGAGTGGAGTGGGTTTCGGGCAGTTGTGCGCGGCCTCCGCGGCTTGTTCGAGCTGGGGGAGCGGCGTGGGCGGCAGCCGCACCATACATCGGCATCCACGCGGTGCGCAGGCTCCGGTGGAAAACGAGAGAGAGGCTGACGGGTGGGTCCCACGTGGAATCTTTCTTTTTCTCGAATTATTCAAGCCGTGAATTTCCCCAATTTTTTGGCACACAAAAAGGACTAGCAAAAGACCTACAAAATTAGCAAATTTAGTACAATTGGAAAGATCTTGAAAAGTTCTATCATCTGGCCAACATGCACATCTGGATCCCAGAATAATTTCAAATGGTAGCTGGTCAAAGAGGTAGGATTTGGGGATTTTATTGGGGAACCAGATGAATTTCAAAAATCACCAAAAATTCTTCAAAATTCTTATTTATGAAGGGCTATCCACTGGTATTTTTGGTTGCTCAAGTTGTTATGGAAAAATTTGAATTCTTTTGCAAGGCTTGGTTTGACAAACGTTTGGATATTTGAATTTCGAATTTGATCTTGGTTTCTTTTTGTGTTCTTGTTCAGAGGGTGATGCGTGTGCTAGCTGGATTCAGTGACACGGGGTGTCACATGGAGGGTGAACAGCATAATAAATCGGCTCGCTCCGTGAGCGATCCTCTGATGAGTAGATGCAAACAAAATACTGGTTGAGGTTGAGGTCCAGTCCGGTGCTCCCCATGAAGACAACAAGGATTGGTCCACCACGGCAATCGAGGTGGTTGCTTTTGTTATCGGCACAAAGCACTACCGCGAACCAAATCTTGCAACACGAAGTGGGGAACAGTGGCCTTGGTAGTGTCGTTCGCTCGTCCATGAATGGATCCCATACCTCAAAATCCACATGCACATGTGTACCACACAGAAGGACGCGGCCGTAGCGGGCGTCCATCACAACATGATCTTTGGCATGGGGTGGGAGTAAGGAGGATGTAGGGATGAACCTAGTCATCTGTGTGTCATCATAGAAGAAGCCTAGCATCGGGGCCTTGCGGTGGAACTCATGGTAGCGGCGGCGGAATCTGCCGCCAGAGATGAGGCGACTCCAAGGCTTGCAGACAAGGGCAGCGTTGATGAGGCGTGCGGGGTTATCAGGAGGGATGCGAAGGAGGATCTCTTCAATGTTCTCGTCCAACAGTTGTGCTGGGGTCGCCATGGTGCTTATTGCACTGGCGGAGGTAGGGAGGTGGAGATTGTGACTGTGTGACTGGAGATCTGCTTCTCTGGAGAGCATAATCTGGATCCACAATAGGATTTTAGATGCGAAGTTAGTTTAAGAAAGTTTTAACTCATATTACCTTCTTTTCCGATGAAGACGATGCCCTGGTGGTGTGATAGTGGCTCCACCTCCTCCTCATCTAGGGCTATGAACACATCCTCTAGGAGTATTTTCGCTTCACCTCCTCCCCTTCGGCGCTTCAACTGCGGGGGTGCTTTGGTGGATGGGGCTTGTCGATCTAGATCCAGATTTGTTTTGAGAGGAACTGAAGGAGACGAATGGGCATGAGTCCCACGTGGCAGAAAGGAAAAGGAACCACATGTATTTGTAACTAGAGAAGCAATCGCGCTATGTCGTACCCGGTTGGATTGTGATTCTTTTCGCTATTAGGTGCCACAGAATTGGGCCTTCACAATGGTGGTCCTGCCACTGGGGCAACATGGTCCCATGGCCCGAGTTTTGGCCCAGTTTTGCAGTGAAAATTTATGTAATATTTGGGAAAATGTGGTTTCAATAGTAGCCCGAGTCGCTGGGATATTATGGGCCTGCCCTTGGGCCTTCATGTGGTGTGCCAAGCCACACATGGATGGGCTTTTTGGGGCAGTCACATATTGGACAGGAGCAACACGGGACAATGATTGGAGGGGGCCGATCCCACTCGCCTGCGCGAGCGGACGGGCTGCTCTCGCGCACGGCATCCCCCAGCTCGGGGGCGGACGCGGGACGCGGGCAGCGGGCCCGCTTTCTTTACTGCACACGCAAGTTTTGTTTGTAGGCTTTCGTCGAGCTTTTTTTTTTAACCTTTTTTTTCTTGGCTATAGGCGCACATGCATTTGTAATTCTTTTGACTTCGTGTTTTGCATAGGTCGGACATATATTACAAAAATTTCTGAGCATTACACTTACCTTTAATGGGCTATAAAGTTTGTAAGGAAACTTTCCTCGCCCCCTCCCCCCCAAACCCCTCACTCGCTCGCTCTCCCTCCCCTCCCACCCCCCCCCCCCCCCCCCCCCCCCCCCTAACTATTTTTTCTGGACCAAGAGGTTATAAACTAGTTTTGAACAGTACAAATTCATGTATCGAACAAATAACTAGAACACGTGTTGCAAAAAAAATTGTACATGTGGAACAACCCGCTACATAACTAGAACAAATAAATTCTACACGTGAAACAATTTGTTATACAAAGCGAGAAAAAATAAGTTATACACACGGAACAATATATTACAAAGCGAGAACAAATAAGTAGTACGCATGGAACAATTTCATTATATATGTGGAACAAAGCCTGTAACGAGGTGGAACAAAGAAGTAGCAATGACCAAAATCAAAGTTGTAGATCCTTAGAAGCTATGAAACTTTGTAGTTCAACAATTTTTATTTGAATTAATTTTTGCTAACGAAATAGAGGTTTGAATTTTTCTTAAATTTGAATTTTGAATTTTTCGAATGACCTCAGATGGAGAAACGACCAAAATAAAAGATGTAGATCTCAAAAATTTATGAAACTTTGTAGTTAACAACTTTTTAATTTGAAATCATCTTGTCAACGGAAACTTTGTTTGAAAGAGTTCAAATTTGAAATTCAAATTTTGTACACGACCTCAGATGGAGAAACAACCAAAATGAAAGATGTAGATCTCGAAAAGTTATGAAACTTTGTAGTTGACAGCTTTTTAATTTGAATTCGTTTAGGTCTTCAAACAAGCAATTAACACTCGGTTGAGTATAATATGTATAGAATCAAAACGGAATATGAGCACCTGTGTAGTGGTAGAGAGTATTTTGCAGGAAGGAGAGGTCACGGGTTCGAATCCCGCTGGAAGCACGCGAAAAATGCCGGGACTGGTGGCTGGCCGGTGGGATCCTCCCCTCACTAAAAAAAATATTTTTGCTATTTTTTACGGATGTTTTTTAAATTCACATTTTGCCGAGTGTTTCTCTTTGTCGAGTGTAAGGTGGCACACGGCAAAGGCTAAAGCACTCGGCAAAGAACTTTTTGTGGATCAAATTATGTTGTGTTCTCTTTGCCAAGTAGTCCTCCTCTCATTAAAAAATATATTTTTGCTCTTTTTTATGGATGTTTTTTTAATTCACATTTTGTGAGTGTTTCTCTTTGCCGAGTGTAAGGCGGCACACAGCAAAAGCTTTGCCGAGTGCCCGACAGAAAGCACTCGGCAAACAAAGAGTTTGCCGAGTACTAGAGTGGCTTTGCCGAGTGCCAACAGGTTCCCCGTAGTGACTGCACCAGCTGTTTGCTCCAACGGAGCATGGGTTCGTTTCAACATGGTTTTTTTTTTTTCCATGGCAGGGCTTAGCCCGAAATTTCATTACTCGAAAGCAATGAAATTACAACAATCCGGTTCCAACTTAACTGAAGTTCGTCTAAAAGCAGAAAATAAAGGCAGGAAAGTAAAGCAGTTTTGAACTGAACGCTAAGGTAAACTCTGAATCCTATTACAGGCACCATTCATGCCGGCCAGCGAGTGGCAGATTGTTCCACGCTTGCCAACAGGGCAGCTTCGTCATCATTCATCAGATTTTTACATCTTCATTCGTCTTCAATCACCAGTCTTTGTTCGTTTCAACATGGTTGACTGGAGACTTTGGATGAGAGGTTTGGCCCAAAATCAGAGGAAGTAGACTGCGCAGCATGTCGCCATCTTCAATGCAAAAATGACAGGTATATATAATTGTAAATGTACGTGGTAGCAGTCGGTCTCACTCTCTTCTTTTTTGTGGTAGTGTTCGATTTTCTTTTCTAGCCGCAGTGTGTTGGCGCATCCAACATCGGTGTAGCTGATGTCCAGATGCTGCCTGCAGCTTGTTTCCCAACACGACAAGCAATGTATTCTACTGCATGCATGTTGGTGCAAAAGAAGAGTGCAAAATGCCGCACCGTTGATAACACCTAGGCACACAATTCTAGAGAGGAGCTCTTCTATGGTGTTTGGAAGGAACTTTGGGTTCCTCTTCAACGGATAATTGCTTGCCGTCCATCTAATCCGCCTAGTTAAACGAACCAATTTAACTTAAACGTGGGCAGCTAAATAATTCATCGCTTTGCCATGCTAGAAACAGAGGACGCACGTGGCACGCCCACCGTCAGGCCCGGTTGCCAGACGGTTGCCGCATCTTCACTGCCCATGCTTGCATCCACAGCAGTTCGCCGCCGCCATCGACGCTAGGTGCGTCCGTCGACTTGACCTCAATGCAGCCCACCAGATTCGCTGCAGGGCCTTGCGGCCTTGTCGCTGCCCTTCGCTAGACCCGGCCAGGGATAATAATGGATACAGAGAAGAGAACTAGTACACGGGATTGTTTTCGCTGCAGTGGAGGCCGTGGTCCTCGCCGGCGTTTGGCGTCCCCGTCGTCATCACATTACTCTGTAGTTTCAGATCGACATGGCAATTGATACTCATACATGAAAGTACTAAACTATCTTTTTATTTATTTTTTAAAAAGAAAATACTAATATCTGGCCCATCGGTTTTTGGTACCTGTCCATAACTTAAAGTTCCTTTGATTAGGTTCTTCCTTATTTCTAACTGTAAGATTTGGCCAAAGAAACAGTTACAATTAACTCCAAGCACCATAGAATTTCTCTCTAAAGAATTGTGGTGTTCATTTTGAGGCCACAACTATTAATCCGTACAATGCCATGCATGATATCAAACTTCCCCTCCGCGACGGACTCAGCAAAGTGCTAACAGGTCGTATAAAATCCCAGGATCGTTTTTGCTACTTTGGTCAGCTATATGCCTATATGTACATCATTGTTTCTGTGGCTCCTTTTAATTCGTAACAAAATGTGTTCATCGTGGCAGCATTTTTTAGTGCAGTTTTAAGTGACATACTCAGTAGATCTATATCTTTCTTCATGGACAGATGCTCAACGCTTACACTGCCATCTATGGAGGCCAAGAGGATAGGCGATCGGCAGCAGCTACTACTACGGGTCTGTGTCATCGTCAAGGAGGCAGAGGGCCGGCATATCACAAACCAAGCAACTCAACATGTTGGGGAAAGAGATGTATAGGGGTTATTTCATCATGGACAACATGAGATGCCAGTGCGTCGAGACCACTGATCATAATGTGAGTTACTCTTTTGTCCTTTCCGAATTCAATCCCATGAAGCGTATTTTTCTCTCCGTTGGTGATACGCGTGGGGAGAAAGATCTACAACAAGTATTTGAAAATTTGAATAACATCATGATTCACGTGAGTGAGTTTGTCACATTTTTGAACAAATGTCCTCCACTATGCCGGCAGCCCTACAGCATGCATCTATTTGTTGGCAAGTGTATGTTTGGTCGTCAGATGGAAATGGATAGGATCATGGATTTCTTAATGCAAATGGAGCATCCAAGCACAAAAGGTATATGTGTTTTGCCAATAGTCGGTCCAACAAGTGTGGGAAAGAGCACCTTAATTAGTTGCACATGTCTACGATGATGCAAGAGCGTGTAACTACTTTTCACAAATTTTGGTACTAGCCGATGATATTAGTGACGAAAATTTTGCCACCTTGAAAGATCAAAGATTGCTCACTGTTATTGGATTCTCAAAGGAAGTTGATGAGGTTGTAAGAGGCAGCTATGTGGCTAGCGAACCAAAAGAAAAAAAAAATCGACCTGCGGGAGTATGACGGCCCCCGGGCATTTTGTTAAGAAGAGGACATTCTCACGCGGGTCGAGAAAATCCTCGAACCTCCTCCCCAACCATACACAGGAACTCAGCTGGCCGTGTGAGCTGTGGCGCAAATCTTTACCATATGCTTTGGCCTGGAAAAAACGAGGGGATTTTTTTTCTCTTGCAGATACTGTAGCGGATACAGTACCCGCGGTGCCGTGGCATTGAACCCGGGTCGACGGGAGCGTTTCGCTCCCGGAGCCTCTGCTCTGACCGCTCAGGCTCCAGTGCATTGGCCTATGTGGCTAGCAAGAGGCAGCAAAATGGTAGTCACAAGTAGATCAAACAAAATAGTTAAGTTTGGTACCACACCAGCTCTTGTATTAAACTTTCTACCATCAGAACCATACTGGCATTTCTTCAAAGTTCTTGCATTTGGTAGTGTGGATTCTAGTGACCACCCAAAACTAGAATCGATCTCTATGGAGATGGCTAGAGGTATGAATAGATCATTCACTGCTGCTAACATCGTCTCATGTTTCCCACGGAGCAATATTATTGCCTCATATTGGTCTATGTGCCTTGCAGCTTTTAGGGCAAATATACGATGGAATGTATCTCTGTTTGGTGAGAATCCATATGACCTTATACGGAAAAACAAACATATATTATATTTCTTAAATAAAGATAAGTACTTGGTTTATAGTCTGTACCGTGCATGTCCTGCCGACGACAATGTGCCATCCTTAACAATTAACGATGTTGTATCCCGAAGTGTAAAACATGAAGGCCTCCTTTGGAACGCAGAAATTTCATAAGAATCGCACAGGAATTTTCTAAAAAAAAACACAAGAAAGGAAATTTTTTTCCTTCAATAAAAAGGAGCCCGAAGGAAAATTTAATGTTCTTGCGTGGAAGTCACATATACCACCATACAAGTACTACACCGTTAGTTGTATGATTGAAAAGTCTCTAGAAGGGCACTGAGTTATTGTCGGTGCTAAGAAACCGGCCGACAAGTAAATTTGTAACTACGGCGCCTAACGATCTTCTATGATGGCGAGGGTTTTGCGAGAGAGGCGAGATGTATACTGGTTCAGGCAATCGATGCCCTACGTCCAGTTCGTGGGTGGTTCGTGTTCCGACTTGCAGAGGGGAGCTACAAGTGTTGACGAGGGAGGAGAAAAACTCCAAGCCTCTTCGTGTGTATTTCTATGTCTGTGTTCGTCTATCTATCCGGGGATCCGATCCCCTCGCCTCATGCACCCAGCTCTCCTTTTATAGTCAAGGAGTGAGCCGGTTTACAAATGGGAACGGGGCTTTCGAGTTGTGGGCTAGCGCGGCTACACGCCGCACTAGTCTGCACCCTAGCTGCCACTGTGGCCCTAGTCAGGCGGCGTCCTGTCCGCCCGGTCGCCGGGCAGGTGGTCGAGATGTCAACCCAGACTGTCGCGGCCGTCTTGTCGCCGGTCCGGTCTTCGTCCCTGTTCAGGGTGATGATGATGTCGTAGCCGTCCCGCTGCTGTACTCGAGGTGTCAGGCGGCGCCGCGAGATGGGACGGGTGCCACTGTGCGGGTCACATCGCGTGCCTGCAAGTATATGAGTTGCTGGGTAGAGTTAAGGCTCCCCAGCTACTCGTCGTAAATGCCTGTCCTCCTTGTCAGAGGAAAATCTTCTCGACGAAGTCTCCCAACTCGGGGTCGGGCGAAGCGCGGCTTGTGGGCCCGCCCGACTGGGAGTCGGGCGAGGCGGAGTTCGGGGCCCCACCCGACTTGGGGTCGGGCGGGGCGGAAGTCGTGGACCCCACCCGACTCGGGGTCGGGCGGGGCGGAAGTCGTGGGCCCGCCCGACTGGGGGTCGGGCGAGGCGGAACTTGTATGTGCCCTCGGGGTCGGCCGTGGGCCCCTCGAGCGCTCTGTTGTTATGCACCTGTTCCTGTGGGCCCTACACAATTAAGCTGAGACGGTTAGCGGGATTAAGTATCCTAGATCAGGATACCCTGATTTGGGTATCCGTCAGTAGCCCCCGAGCCTGGGCGGCGGCCGGGGGTCGTGGTCGCCGTCGAGGCTTGTCGTTGTCTCTCCGAGGGTACTTTCGTACTACTCCTACCGGTGGGTGCGCGCGAGCGCACCCGCCGGGTGTAGCCCCCGAGCCTCGGTACAAGTGGTTCACTTGTGCCGAGGGTGATAAAAAAGGTTTTCCCGAGACCACGCAGTAGGTCCTTGTTTTGCGAATGCGAGCCCCCGAGTCCTCGCTCGATGCGCGGATCCGTCCGAGGGTCGTTTCGTCTTTTTGTTTCGTCCGTACCCGCGCGTCTTTACGATAAGACGGGGCACGCGTGAGCCGGCCACGTCATTCCTCGGTGGTTCGATGCGTGGTGCTCGTTTAAGCTGCAAACGGGTGTGTCCGAGTGAAGGCCTCGGCTTGCCCTTCGCGGGGATCCGATTGAGACTAGCTGGAGTCAGCCTCATTAAAATCCGAGTTCCTGCCTTTTTCGATCGCCGACTCCTTTCGCTCGGAGTCAGTGGGCTCGATGCCCTCCCTCGATGGGTGATCAAGGTCGAGGTTTTTTAGACTCGGACTCGGACGCTACCATCAGAGGCCCATTGTACTACGGTGTACGGGTTGCGGTCGCTGGGGACCCCTCTTTGGTGGCCCCTCACTTAGTTTTGCCCTGGAGCGGCCGTTCGAACCCTTTCGCGGGGCCGGCCTTCGAACTCCTGGGCCGGAAACTGGGCCGTCGGGGCGTTTTCAGCCCCTAGCCTTTATTACCTGTGGGCCCGGCCGGGATTCCAAGCCCGCCTGGGCCGTCATCGTGCGTCGTGGAGACGCGACGGTTCGCCTTCCGCGTGGATCGAGGCCACGATCTGTCTTCGTGCGGTAGTGGAGCGGGCCATGATGGCGATTTTTAAGGCACCTGCACCTGTTAAATCGCGAAACAGGGAAGGCGCGAGAAACGAGGCGTCGTGTGAACGCGATAACTATAAAGAAGGGATGAGCCCTACCTCATTTGCCTTACCAGGTTTTCGCAACCTTTCGCATCCACCGCCGCTCGCCCTCGCGCAAACCGCTTCGTCTTCCTCGCCTCGCTCGCTCTCCAACTTCCCTTCGTTTCGCCGTCGCTCCGCGTCCCTCGTCCGCATTCGCCATGGCGGATTGGAGCCGGTCCAACAGCACCAAGGGGAACCTCGATGCCCTGGTTGCGCGCGGCCTCCTGATGCCCCTCACCGCGGAGCATGAGTGGCTGGTTCCCGGGGAGGAGAGGATCCCGTCGCCGCCGGACGGCTACATTGTCTCCTTCCGCTCCTTCCACGAGCGCGGCTTCGGCATGCCGCCTCTTCCCTTCCTCCGCGGCCTGCTTCACCACTACAATTTGGAGTTGCAGCACCTCAACCCCAACTCCATCCAGCACATCTCCGCCTTCGTCGCCTTGTGCGAAGGTTTTTTGAAGATTCGCCCCCATTTCCACCTTTTCAAGTACTTCTTCACTCTCGCGCTCCAGACCAAGAAGGACGCGGAAGGGAATCCGCGCGCCGTCCCAATCGGCTGTGCTAGCTTCCGGCTCCGGGGCACCCGGGCCCGCGAGTACATCTCCATGGCCGTCACCGACACCAACAAGGGTTGGCACGAGAGGTGGTTTTACCTCAAGAACGCCGCGCTCGCGCGGCTCCCGGAGTTCACCGGGCGCCTGATCGAAGAGGCGCCCAAGTGCTGGGGTTGGGGACCGGACGCCGCTGACAAGAAGAAGTTGGCCGACCTCTTGGGTATGATCGACAAACTCAAGAGGGGCGGCGTTGCGGGCGTCGGGGTTATTGGCGCCTACCACGTCAGGAGGCTTGCGCCGCTCCAAGACCGGCGCCTCCCCATGTGGGAGATGGGCCACGACTTTGCGTGGGAGGGGACCTGCATGGTGGACCCCCACGCGGAGCCGCGGATTTCCGTCCGAGAGCTGAAGGCCCGGCTCTCGGAGGCGATGGGGAAGACGGCGGCGGATTGGGATAGCTTTGACTATCCGATCCCGGGCCACCCGCCGATGCTTCCGGAGCAGGGGGCCCTACAATTCGTAAGTTTCTCGGTTTAGTTTCGATCCCGATTCGGCATTATTTCGATTTTCCCGATCTTTCGCTTATACACTTTTTCTTGGGTTTAGACTGGCGTCGCCTTCCTCCCTTCTGCCGCCCCACTTCCCGAAGTCGTCGACGCCGTCCGCGCGAGCAACAGGGAGCGGGCGGAGCGGCAGAAGGCCCGCAAAGACCGCGAAGACGCCAAGAAGGCGAAGCGGGTGCAGAGGGAGGAGGAGAGGAGACGGCGTCGCCGCCGAGGCGACGTGGTCTCCGACTCCGAGGACGAGGACGACGACGATGACGACGGCGGCGGTGGCGACGAGGGCGGCGATGACGACGGCGACGACGACGAGGATGAGGTCGACTGGGGTCGACTAGAAGATCGCTCCCCGGGTCCTGACGTCGCCGGCGCTTCAGGCAGTGGGGGCGCGCCAGGCTCTTCGCGGCCAGCGGCTCTCGCAGCCTCCATGGCTCTCACGCTCGCCCCCGCGAGATTGCTCCCTGTGGCGACGGCCATGGCGGGGTCACAAATGGCATCGGCCGCCGCGACGACGTCGGTCGTGGTGACCGTGCCGTCGGCGGCGACAAGCTCGGCGGTGGCCGCGGCGACGACGGCATCGATGAGCGCCTCGACCGCGGTCCCCTCCTCGACCACGTCCCCCGCAATCACCGTGCTGCCGCCCGCTGCGATGATGATGCCCGTGGCATCCCCCACGGCCCCGTCGGCCGTGGTGACTTCGGCATCCGTGGCGGCGGCGGCGACCGCGGCGGCGTCCACGGCAGCTTCCGAAGCTTCGCCAGCCGTGGCGACCGCGGTGGCAACGGCTGCCGCCGTCTCCGCGACGGCGACATCCGCGGCCCTGCCAGTCACGGTGACTCCTTCGCCCGAGTCGGCGGGGACCGCCGCCGTCCCCGCGACGGCGGTTTCGGAGACGATCGCCGCGGTGATGACCGTGGCGCCTTCTGCGGGTACGACGGCTGCGGCGGCGAGTGCCCTCTTGGGCAAGAGGGCGCGCGATGAGGCTGGGTCGTCCGCCGGCCCGACCCCGAAGCGTCAGCCATTCCGGTTAGTACCTGAGTTCATCACGTTTCTTTTACCTCTTTATTTCGTTTGCTAACTCTCTTTTGTTTCAGGGGTCCGCTGCAGGTCCTGCCACGAAAGCAGCTGCTCCGGTCCTCAGGAGTTTTGGGGACAGCGCTCGGCTCGGCGGCGAGCGCGGCGGCGCCGGCGGCAAGCGTGGCGGCGCCGGCGGCAAGCACGGCGGCACCGGCAGCAAGTGTGGCGGCACCGGCAGCGAGTACGTTGGCGGAGGCGGCTCCAGCGGTCGCCGCGTCGACGGAGGTGGGCAGCTCCGCGCTGTCCGGGTCGTCGGGGCCTCGTCTGAGGTCCACCACGCCTCCGCTGCCGCAGTCGACCTCGGGTGCGCCCACGGACGCCGATGTCCTGCGCGTCCAAGGGCCCGATGGACAGGAGCGGGTCCTCAACGAGCCGGCGGAGCGGCAACTCTGGGGCGTGCTTAGCCAGAATCAGGGCCAAGCCATTCATGCCCTGGAGACCACGCTCCGCGCGATAAAGGCGATGGGGGCCCCGACTCAGGTGCGTACGTCCTCACTCTTTCGCAGAGTCTTTTTCGTTTTTGTTTTGCTTATCCCTCTTCGTTGTTTCAGGAACTGTCCAAGTTGAGTCGGGCCAAGACGAACTGCATTCGCTTCCAAGAGAGCGAACGAGTTCGGCTTGATGAGGAGGGGCAGGCCTTGGTGGAGCAGGCCACACAGGCCATGCGGGAGGCCGACCAGGCCAAGCTGGCGCTGGCCGGGGCGGAGGAGAGAGCGACCGCCGCCGAAAAGAGGGCCGAGGAGGCGGAGAGGAGGGCCGAAGCGGCGGAGAAGAAAGCCGAGAAGGCGGAGGAGGACGCGGCCAAGGCACGCGAGGCGGCCGACTCCGAACGAGTGCTTCGACGGACATCCTCCGAGTTGGTCTCCCAGCTCACCGCCCGGGTTACCGGGTTGGAGAAGGAGGTTGACGGTAAGGTTGCTGTACCTCTGCCTTGATCCATTCGCCTCGTCGTTCGTTTGTTTGATTTTCTTGTTTATTTGGTTTTCAGCGCTCAAGGCGGACCTGGAGGTGGCGCGGGGCGAGAACACCCAGCTGGAGCGGCTGCGGATCGGCGCCGAGCTTCTCGTCGACGAGCTGCAGGTGCCACAGCCGGACGGGACCGCCACCCTGGAGGCGCGCCTGCTTTCCATCTCCAACCGCTTCGGTGCTCTCCGTCGTGAGAGCTTCGAGGCCGGGGTCTTCTGGACGTTGGTGATGGAGCAGACGCACTACGGCGACACCCTCGACCTCGAGGGCTTGACGCTGGGCATGGTGCCCGGCTTCTCCGATGAAGAGATGGAGGAGCTGAAGAAGAAGACCGCGCCCGCTGCTGCGACGATTGCCGGCCTCCTCGCCTCCTTCGCGTTCCCTCTGCCGTCGCCTCCGAGTGACGAGTAGTAGGAGATAGGGTAGTTAGTCGGGTTGGGCCGAGTGGCCCTCATGTAAATATAAAAAGCTTGCCTCTAGAGGAAACAAGTACTTCGTTCTTTGAATTTGTGTTCGCTCGAAACTTATTCGAAATTTTAAGTGTTTTTTCCTTCGTGACTTCCTCCTCTTTCAGACCGCTTGATTGCCTTGGACCTTTCATTCGACTGACTGGTAACCCAGGCCGCTCTTAGCCGCCGAGGCGTCAGAGTCCCGAGTCGGCCAGTCGGGTCGGCCGAGAGATCGTCGACGCTCAAGTTCTGTCCGAGTCGGACCTGCACTTAGGATTTTTCATGTAAATTCCTTAGCCACGGACGCGTTGTCGGCGCAATTTTCGCTCTTGGCCTTGACGCTCGTTTGTCATGGGCATTTTGGATTTTACACGGCCTTTTTTGCGCACCCGCCGGGTGGAGCCCCCGAGCCGTTAGGGTCGGGGATCGGCGGTCGGCAGGTCAGGACTTGTTGTGAATTTCAAAAAGACAGAAAGAGACGAACTTTCTTTTTATTTCGTTTGCATGTCTTTGAACGATGCAAAAGGAAAAGGAGGTACAAGCTAAGGGTAGAAACGACGTAGCTGGTCGATGTTCCACGCGTTGGCGAATATGCGTCCGTCGGCGTTCTTGAGCTTGTAGGTTCCGGGCCGAAGCACCTCCGCAACGGTGTATGGTCCCTCCCATGGCGGAGTCAGCTTGTGCCGACCCTGATTGCCCTGCAAAAGGCGAAGAACGAGGTCGCCAACCTCGAAAGCGCGGCCTTTAACCTTTCGTTCGTGGTAGCGGCGCAGCGCTTGTTGATACTTGGCGGAATGCAAGAGCGCGGCTTCTCGTGCTTCGTCGATCTGGTCGAGCGCATCCTCGAGGTAGCGCTCGTTGAGGTCCGGGTCAAACGCTTGCACCCGCGGGGCCCCATAATCCAGGTCAGTCGGTAGCACTGCCTCGGCTCCATACACCATGAAGAATGGAGTGTAGCCAGTGGCACGACTCGGCGTCGTCCTTAGGCTCCACAACACTGCATCGAGCTCTTTTGCCCACCGACCGGCAAATTTCTTGAGCTTGTTGAAGATTCTGGGTTTTAATCCTTGGAGGATCATGCCATTTGCTCGTTCACACTGCCCATTCGTTTGGGGGTGAGAAACAGCTGCCCAGTCGACTCGGATGCCGTATTGATCGCAAAAGTTCAGGAATTTCTTCCCCGTGAACTGCGTGCCATTGTCAGTGATGATGGCATTTGGCACCCCGAATCGATGTACAATGTCGGTGAAGAACTTGACGGCTTGCGCCGAGTCAATTTTGCCGATCGGCCTGGCCTCTATCCATTTTGAGAACTTGTCAACGGCGACAAGCAAATGGGTGTAGCCTCCTGGTGCCTTTTTGAAGGGTCCAACCAGGTCCAGTCCCCACACCGCAAACGGCCAAGTAATGGGGATGGTTTGGAGGGCCTGAGCCGGCAGATGAGTTTTACGAGCATAATGCTGACACCCTTCGCAAGTGCGCACCACTCGTTGGGCGTCGGCAACAGCGGTCGGCCAATAAAAACCGTGCCGGAACGCGTTGCCGACTAAGCTTCGCGGTGCAGCGTGATGGCCGCACGTTCCGCCATGGATATCCTGGAGTAACTGCCTACCCTCGCCGAGAGGGATACAGCGTTGGAGGATTCCAGAGCGCCCTTTTTTATACAGCTCGCCGTCGACCATCGCAAATGTCTTGGCGCGCCTCGCGAGTCGGCGTGCCTCAGTGCGGCCGGACGGAAGCTGTTGTCGCAGGAGGTAGTCGATGAAGGGTTGTCTCCAGTCATCGCGGGGCCCGGGGTCAGCCCCCGAGTCGGTCGAGGCGTCGCGGGGGTCGGCGGGAGCCCCCGAGTTTTTGTCGTGCTCGATGACCAAGGCCTCGTTGGCCTCAATCGGAGCCGGTTCTTGTGCTTGCTCTTTCGTCGGGTCGGCCGACGCAGGATCATTGATGGACGGCTTGTCTTGATCGCAGGCAAAAATGCCTGCCGGGACTACCTCCCGGTTTGATCCCAGCCTGGCCAACGAATCGGCCGTCTCGTTGTCCCGCCGAGGGACGTATTCAACCTGAAAACCATCAAACTTTTCTTCCAGACGGCGGATTTCAGCACAGTAGGCCGCCATCTTGGGGTTAGTGCAGGTGGACTCATTCATGACCTGGTTAACAACGAGCTGAGAGTCGCCAAAGGCTTCGAGCCTACGGACTCCTAACTCGACAGCTGCTTTCATGCCGTTAAGCAGAGCTTCGTACTCGGCTACATTGTGTGATGCTGGGAAATTGAGCCGGATGGCATATTGCATTCGCACACCTCTCGGAGAGATGAGCAGCCACCCACCTCCGGCACCCCTCTTTGTGAGAGAGCCGTCAAAAAACAGCCGCCAACATTCCTTTTCGACAGGAACTATGGGCAACTGAGTTTCGGTCCACTCGGCGATGAAATCTACCAGGGTATGTGATTTTACGGCAGATGGGTGCGTAAATTCTATTCCCTGATCCATTAATTCTAACGCCCATTTAGAAATTTTGACCGACACCTCCGGATTGCCTAGAACCTCAGCAAGGGGGAAGGAAGAGACGACGGTTACCGGATGGGCGTCGAAGTAGTGGCGGAGTTTGCGCCGAGTGATGACCAGCGCGTATATCACCTTCTGGATCTGCTGCCACCTTGTCTTGCAGTCGGAGAGGACCTCGCTGACGAAGTACACGGGCCGTTGTACCCTGAGCACCTTGCCCGACTCCGTCCGCTCCACCACCAGGGCGGTGCTGACCACCTGCGTTGTCGCCGCTATGTAGAGCAACAAAGGCTCCTTCTCGGTCGGAGAGGCGAGAATCGGGGCGCTAGAGAGTCTGGTCTTGAGGTGATCAAGAGCCTCTTGCGCCTCGGTTGTCCAGACGAAGTTGTCGGACTTCTTGAGGAGACGATAGAGTGGCAACCCCTTTTCCCCGAGTCGGGAAATAAATCGACTGAGTGCGGCTAAGCAGCCGGTCAGCTTCTGTACGCCTTTCAGGTTTTTGATCGGCCCCATCTTCGCGATGGCTTCGATTTTTTCTGGGTTGGCTTCGATGCCGCGTTGTGAAACGCAATATCCCAGGAGCATTCCTTTTGGGACCCCGAAAACGCATTTCTCGGGATTGAGCTTAATGCCATTCTCTCTTAGCCGTTGGAACACGGCGTTGAGATCGGCGACTAAGTCGTCGGTTCGCATGGATTTGACTACGATGTCATCCACGTACGCTTGCACGATCCGTCCGATGAGATCACCGAAACATTTGATCATACAACGTTGGTAAGTGGCGCCGGCATTTTTTAACCCAAACGGCATTGTAACGTAACAATATGAGCCGAAGGGAGTGATGAACGCCGTTGCCTCTTGATCACCGATCTTTAGTGGGATCTGGTGATAGCCCGAGTAGGCGTCTAGGAAACACAGGGTTTCGCACCCTGCGGTCCAGTCAACAATTTGGTCGATGCGCGGCAAAGGAAACGGGTCCTTTGGGCATGCCTTATTGAGACTTGTGTAGTCAACACACATCCTCCATTTCCCATTTTTCTTTTTAACAAGTACAGGATTGGAGAGCCACTCGGGGTGATACTTTTCTTTGATGAAGCCGGCGGCAAGGAGCTTTGCCAGCTCGTCGCCTATGGCTCGGCGCCTTTCCTCGTCGAATCGGCGCAACCTCTGCTTGACCGGTTTCGATCCCGGTTTGATGTTGAGGGAGTGCTCGGCGATTTCCCTTGGAATCCCCGGCATGTCCGAGGGTTTCCACGCGAAGATGTCCTTGTTGGCGCGAAGGAAATCGACGAGCGCGCTTTCCTATTTGGGAGAAAGGGTCGCCCCGACGATGACCGTCTTCCCTTCGGGGTCGGACGGGTCGAGGGGGACCTTCTTGGTGTCCTTGGATGGCTCGAACGAGCCGGACGCCTTCTTCGGAGTCGGCGTCTCCTCGGACTCCACGCTGGCGACCTCCGGGAGGTCGGGCTTGTTGATGAGCGCCGCTGCCAGCTCGCAGCACTCTACTTCGCACTCGTAAGCACGTTGAACGGACGTGCTCATGGTGATGACACCTCTCGGCCCCGGCATCTTGAGCTTGAGGTAGGTGTAGTTGGGGACGGCCATGAACTTCGCGTAACATGGCCGACCAAGGATCGCGTGGTACGCGCCGGGGAAGTCCACCACGTCGAAGGTGAGGACCTCCGTGCGGTAGTTGATCGGCGTGCCGAAGGTGACGGGCAAGTCGATTTGCCCGAGCGGCATGGCCGTCTTTCCGGGCACGACCCCATGGAAGGGTGCGCCCGAAGGTCGGATGCGAGAGCGACTGACTCCCATAGCATCGAGGGTCTCTGCATACAAAATATTTAAGCCACTACCACCATCCATCAATACCTTGGATAGGCGCTTGTTGGAGACGATGGGGTCGACGACGAGTGGGTACCGCCCCGGACGCGGCACGTGCTCGGGGTGGTCGCCGCGGTCGTAGGTGATGGCCGCCTCGGACCACTTGAGGAAGGCCGGAGTCGCCGGCTCGGCGGCGTACACCTCCCGGCGCTCCAGCTTCTGGCGCCGCTTGGAGGAGCTGGCTCCTTCGCCTCCGAAGATCATGAGGCAGCCGGTGGTTTTCGGAAACCCACCGTCCGCCTCCTTGTCGTCCTTCCCGTCATCCCCGGGGTCAGAATCCTTGGGGTCGGACCTCTTTGCCTTCGCGCCCAGGAACTTCAGCATGAGCCCGCAATCCTTGAGGGCGTGCTTGACGGGATAGGCGTGGTTGGGGCACGGCGCTTCCAGCATCTTTTCGAAATGCTGGTTCTTGCCGTCGTTGTCGACGGTCGGCTTCTTCTGCTTACGCTCGACGGCCGCGACGAGTGCGTCGTTGCGGCGTTGCTGATCGCCGCCCTTCTTCTTCTTCTGCTTTTGCTTCTTGTCGTGCGGGGCAGACGGACCCGCGCCGGAACTCTCGTTCCGCTTTGCCTTGCCTTTAGTCCGGTGAAGGAGGGCATCGACCGCATCCTCACCGGAGGCGTAGCTGGTGGCCACGTCGAGCAGCTCCTTGATGGAGCGCGGGCTCTTGCGGCCGAGCTCATGAACGAGCCCTTCGTTGCTGGTGCCCGCTATGAACGCGGAGATCACCTCGGCGTCAGCGAGATTGGGCAACGCGTTGCATTGCCTGGAGAATCGCTTAATGTAGTCCCTCAGGGACTCGTCGGCGCCCTGCCGGCAGTTCCGAAGGTCCCACGGGTTCCCCGGGCGCGCGTACGTGCCCTGGAAGTTGCCGATGAACACCTCCTGGAGGTCAACCCAATCCTGGATTGAGCCCTCCGGGAGATGCTCGAGCCACGTCCTGGCCGAGTCGGCCAAGAAGAGGGGGAGGTTGCGGATGATGAACCGCTCGTCGGTGGCACCGCCGGCTTGGCACGCCAGGCGGTAGTCCTCCAGCCACAACGCGGGATTCGTCTCCCCGTTGTACTTCGTGATATTGCTGGGCGGCCGAAACCGCTGGGGGACGGGAGCCCGCAAGATGGCGCGGCCAAAAGCCCGTGGGCCGGCTGGGATCGGAGTCCGAGGCTTGTCTTCCTCCGGGTCAAATCTCCCGCCACGCCGCGGAGCGTAGACAAAGTCCTCGGTTTCGCACCGTGGACCTCGCCCTTGCTCGCGGCGCCTTGCCCGCAGAATGTCGCGGGCGTCGCGGATTCTGCCGATCCGCTGATGGACCGGCGGCGCGTCCCCAGTCCCACTTTGCTCGGGGGTTTGGTGGACGGAACTTTCGGGTTGTGGCCGTGGCTTGCTTGGCGTGCGGTAGGAAAAGCTGGATTCCCACCGCCGTGCAGCGGAGCTTTGCTCGCGCTCGGCCTGCTGCACCGCCGCCAAGTCCAGGAGGTCTTTGAGCTCCCCCTGGATTCTTCGCTGGTCCTCGTCGGACGGTTGCGGGAGCGCGCGCAAAAGTGTCGCAGCCGCGGCGACATTTTGGCTGGGCCTGGTGTATCTGGGCACGAGGTTGCCCGCCTCGGCCAGAATGCGCTGCCGGGCTTCGCGCCCATGGGCACGCACGCGTTCGCGCAGGGCCTGGCGCTGCGCCACCTCGTGTTCGAGCCGCTCGCGCTCCTCCTTGAGCCGCCGCGCGGCTTCTGCGAGCTCGTGTTGGCGTTGGAGCAGACGCTCCAGGTCATCGCCCTCCCGGAGGTCGGCGCTCGCCGGAGGGGTTCCTTGCTGCGCCTGTGTCACGAGCAGGGGCGCGGCTTCTGCGGCCGCTCCGGCGTCCGCCGTCGTCGCGACCGCTGCAGGGTCTGGCTGCGCCGCCACGTCGTGAACGTTGCGGCGGCTGCCTCCACCAGCTTCCACCACCATGCACTCGCGCGAAGGATGGTGACTGCCGGCGTCAGAGTCGTAGTCGAGGAGGTCATCCTCGTCGCTGTCGTAGTCGTACTCCGCCATACCCACGAGCTCCGCGCTCGCGGACATGGCGGGGGTGAGGGCCCTTTGTGGGGGTGCCGGCGGTTCGACGCGCGAAAGCCCCCCATCCCGGACCACGATGAACTCCAGGCTCCCGAAGTACACGAGAGCGCCCGGAGACCAATCGATGTCGTGGCTCGCCATCAACTGCAGATGTCAAACGCGCTGAGGTCCCCTACCTGGCGCGCCAACTGTCGGTGCTAAGAAACCGGCCGACAAGTAAATTTGTAACTACGGCGCCTAACGATCTTCTATGATGGCGAGGGTTTTGCGAGAGAGGCGAGATGTATACTGGTTCAGGCAATCGATGCCCTACGTCCAGTTCGTGGGTGGTTCGTGTTCCGACTTGCAGAGGGGAGCTACAAGTGTTGACGAGGGAGGAGAAAAACTCCAAGCCTCTTCGTGTGTATTTCTATGTCTGTGTTCGTCTATCTATCCGGGGATCCGATCCCCGCGCCTCATGCACCCAGCTCTCCTTTTATAGTCAAGGAGTGAGCCGGTTTACAAATGGGAACGGGGCTTTCGAGTTGTGGGCTAGCGCGGCTACACGCCGCACTAGTCTGCACCCTAGCTGCCACTGTGGCCCTAGTCAGGCGGCGTCCTGTCCGCCCGGTCGCCGGGCAGGTGGTCGAGATGTCAACCCAGACTGTCGCGGCCGTCTTGTCGCCGGTCCGGTCTTCGTCCCTGTTCAGGATGATGATGATGTCGTAGCCGTCCCGCTGCTGTACTTGAGGTGTCAGGCGGCGCCGCGAGATGGGACGGGTGCCACTGTGCGGGTCACATCGCGTGCCTGCAAGTATATGAGTTGCTGGGTAGAGTTAAGGCTCCCCAGCTACTCGTCGTAAATGCCTGTCCTCCTTGTCAGAGGAAAATCTTCTCGACGAAGTCTCCCAACTCGGGGTCGGGCGAAGCGCGGCTTGTGGGCCCGCCCGACTGGGAGTCGGGCGAGGCGGAGTTCGGGGCCCCACCCGTCTTGGGGTCGGGCGGGGCGGAAGTCGTGGACCCCACCCGACTCGGGGTCGGGCGGGGCGGAAGTCGTGGGCCCGCCCGACTGGGGGTCGGGCGAGGCGGAACTTGTATGTGCCCTCGGGGTCGGCCGTGGGCCCCTCGAGCGCTCTGTTGTTATGCACCTGTTCCTGTGGGCCCTACACAATTAAGCTGAGACGGTTAGCGGGATTAAGTATCCTAGATCAGGATACCCTGATTTGGGTATCCGTCAGTTATGGTAAGGCTAATTAGTTGTATTTTGTCAATGTCAATCATTTACTACAAAATATATGAGTGTAAGTAAACAAAGCCTGTGTAAACATGTTACTAATTTGGCGTCGGATTTTTCCCCAGTTTTTACTGTGGTGCTGAGGGATTCAAGTTAGCTATACGACATCTATTCTACCAAGCGAGGCAATCGAATTTTTAATTGATCAAAATTTAAAAGACCAGATTAAGCCGGTTAAAGACACTGACCAGTGGGTCCGTGTAAAGCAGAGGCCCGCCCCCGACCCTTATCTCCTTTCTGGTACTCTGTTCATCCTATCTGCCCGCTGCTCTTCCTCGGTGAGCTAGGCGGCGGCGCTGCGGCGGAGACCGAAGCCGAGCTCCGATTCCTCTCCTCTCCCAGCCGCATCTTGTCCATGGCGTGCTCGGTGCGCCGGCGAGCACTGCGCACGGCCTGCTAAGAGACCATTTCCCTCCGCCCTTCTCCCTCTTCTGTTCTCTTCTCCACACACCCCCCCCCCCCCCCCCCCCCCCCCCCCAATGTCGCCGCCGTCACCTCTTCTCCTCCATCAGGGCACGCGGATGCCTGGGTGGGGGCTGAAGGGGATAGGGGAATCGGGGCTCTCGCCGGTCGCCGGTAGGCACGGCGGCCGCCTCGCGCCGCCGCAGGGGAGGCACTGGAAGGCAGGGGAGTTCCCCGGGACAGTCGACGGGCCCAAATCACCCGCCCCGTCGAAGGTAAAGCGCCGCCCCGCGGAGTCATCACAGACCCAGCTCTCGGACCGGAAGAAGCACCGGAAGGCGGGGGAGTTCCCGGGGACCGCCGCCGCGCCCAATTCGTCGAAGCCGTCGAGGACGCCCCTCAAGAACGTCAAGAAGAAGCTGGACGACCGTGCGGATGCGAAGGCGTGGGCGTGCACCGTCACAGAGGCACTCGCTGACCGCATCAGCTCCAAGAATTGGCAAGAGGCGCTTGAGGTAAACAGCGCCCATTAGATTTCTTTCTTTTGTTTGCAATGCCATTTGTATTGTTTTGTTTGACAAAAGGAGGTCATTGTAATGCTGATGGTAAATTGGTACTGTCAGGTCTTTGAGATGCTCAAGGAGCAGACTTTCTATCATCCCAAAGAGGGCACCTACATGAAGCTCATCCTGCTACTTGGCAGATCAGGCCAGCCGTCCCGAGCGCACCAACTGTTCGATGAAATGCTGCAGCAAGGATTGGCACCCACCCCTGAGCTCTACACCGCGTTGATTGGGGCCTACTGCCGCAGTGGTCTGCTGGATGAGTCACTCCAGCTCCTCTCTGATATGAAGGCCTCCCCGCGGTGCCAGCCTGACGTGTACACCTACAGCACCATCATCAAGGCCTGTGTCGATGCCTCGAGATTTGACCTCGTTGATGCAATGTACAGAGACATGGCTGAGCGCTCTATTGCACCCAACACTGTCACTCAGAACATTGTTCTCAGCGGCTACGGGAAAGCTGGAAGGTTAGAGGAGATGGAGAGAGTGCTCTCTGCCATGCTTGAGAGTGCTACCTGCAAGCCGGATGTCTGGACCATGAATATTATCTTGAGCCTGTTTGGAAACAGAGGACAGGTGGAGTCGATGGAGAAATGGTATGAGAAGTTCCGAAGCTACGGGACTGAACCAGAAACACGCACTCTGAATATCCTCATTGGTGCCTATGGGAAGAAGCGCATGTATGACAAGATGTCTGCGGTCATGGAGTACATGCGCAAGCTGGCATTCCAATGGACCACTGCCACATACAACAACGTGATTGAAGCATTTGCCGATGCGGGCGATGCCAAAAACATGGAACACACATTTAACCAGATGCGCTCCGAGGGGATGAAGCCTGATACAAAGACCTTCTGTTGTCTGATAAAAGGGTTCAGCAAAGCAGGCCTTTTCCATAAGGTGGTGGGCATGGTTAAGCTTGCTGAGAGGCTTGAGGTGCCCGTAAATACATCTTTTCACAATGCTGTTCTTGATGCATGTGCCAAGGCAGATGATCTGATGGAGATGGAAAGGGTCTTTATGTACATGAAGCATAAGCAGTGTGATCCAGATGCTGAGACGTACTCTATCTTGGTGGAAGCTTATCGGAAGGAAGGAATGACTGACAAGATTTATGCTCTGCATCAGGAGAACCCAACTTTTGTTCCAAATGAGGTTGTCATGGTATAACTGACCTGCTGACTTAATGGTCCAACTGATGTTTCAGCATGGCTGAATCGATGGAGAAGTTCTTTATTATCCATGTCTGGAATGATATGCTGCCAAACAGAGTGGCAGCTATTCTCCAACTTCAGTTCGTGTCTGTTGGCCTGCAGATTTAGTACGTATATCTCCTGGCAACTTATTTTCTCTTTTCAAGTCTAAGTTTGGTTGGTGCCCTTAGCTTTATGCCTTATGAAAAGTGCTGCCTGGTCAGGCACAGGGAGATAGAGTTGTATGGTTGCAAATAATGCCTGAAGTGAAAACGCACAGAAGGAAATACGCTTGCTAAGCACAAATACGTAAAAGATTACTGAAACACATTCGGTTGTTAAAGTCATATGCTCTGAAATCTCGTCAGCAAGACTCCAGCGCATTTGAGATACTTTGAACTTATCACAGAACTGTTGAACAGTAACAAACCTGTATGTTTCTCCACAATGAATCCAATTTTGTTGTTGATGCTTTCTTGACAAGACCATAATGAAGATTTCATGGTTTGTGATAGTAAAATTTGGGTAACTATGTACATGATTACCTAAATCTATGTGCAGTGGCTTCAGGTTACCAGCTACTAGTTTCTTGATGGGTTTTCAGAAAATTACCGCTATGACTTGCAAGTTGCGTAGAGATGAAACCTGGAGCTTGTGCCTACAAAAAGGTGCATAAAACAAGGAACTGGTGACTAATTTTTTCTTTGATTTTAGGAATTCAATCCAACATAGGGGCCTGGTTTGCACTGCATCGTCGGCACAATCTTTGGTTCCTCTGTCAGTCACATGTTGGAAGATTTCTTGTACTTATGCTCTGACAATGGCCCAGATGGCTATCGTTTGACCTGAAATCTATCTACTCAAACAGATGTTGATGAAGTGCAAAATGTGATTTTGAACTGAAGTTCTATTAGAGGATGCTCAATGACATGTGTGCTTGAGTATTTCTTTATTAGAGGTAACTCGTTACTCTACTTGAAAAGCTGCAGAACAACCAAGTCTCAGCCAGTAGTTTGCAATGTATATTGAACAATTTTATTTTGATTGCTCAGATTTACCTGTCTCCCTAATAATAAGCCTGCCAATGGTGAAGGATCGAGCATAGGCATGATGCTGCAATGGAGTTACTCTGGTTTTATTTAATTGTAGATGCAGACATGATAAAATTGCTAAAGAATCCATTTATACCCTGATTCAAGTGCTATGATTCCTGGTTTTGCACATACAAAGCGCCTGATTTTGAATGTTTACCAGATTGGATAAAAGGGAAATGATAGCATACAAAAAATAAAAATAAAAACATGTTTCTTGTGTTCTAGCCACTTTGAAGCCACAAGATATTGAACCATACTAGAACCATGTATGATGAAACTGACAAGATGTCTTCTTTCAAATAATAATTCCGTTAGCATTTACAAGTTTTGATGAAAAATGATTTGTAAAATTCCAGGCTTTCATTAAACCTGACAAACTTTGTACTCGCACTAACAAACAACAAACAAACAGAACATGGAGACCCTGAAAGCCAGTAGACTAATTACTGATCGACGCTAAAGAGCTGACACTTTGTTTCGTCAGTTTGACACTTCCAACATTGTTTTCGAGTTGTTACTGAAAACTGAGAAGTGCATTCGATTAAATCTGGTCCTTTTAACTCATTCCCTTACTATTATTCATTTTTCCACATGAAAATGCATTCTTGCACTCCATGCTACTTCATGTTCTTGTCGTTGAAAACAGTTGGGTAGGATCGAGACAGGCAAAGTGACACCATACATGCGTACATATTTGCATTTATTGGGTAACATACATACAACAAAAATAGAACGCAAGTGCTCATAGGACAAATCGAACACGCAGTGAGTCCGCATCTCACCACGATTGATTTCATAATTCAGAAACCAATGCAGGATAGCGAAATCCAGGGATAAGAAAGAATGATACGGAGGGCCGCACGCATCAGAACCGAAGCAAGAGAAATAAAGAGGGGAAGTTGGTAATTCAAGTGTCAAAAATAGGTAAACGAAAACATGAATATTTTAAATAACAAAATGTTGTACCGTTCCATTTTTTCAGAGTGCGATTTTGTAAAGTTGGTGTCAATCAATTAAAGTGAATGATGATGTTTGCTCCAGGGTTTCAGAGTTCGAAGTTTACAGGCGATGGCCCCCCGAGTTCAAATACCACCTAGCCATCGGAGGTTGTTACAGCGTCATCATCTGAAAATCGTTAGCTAACGCTGCTGGATCCCAGGTTTCCAGACTAGAAGCACCACCGTGTGCCGCCCAATGGCGAACCATGTTTGTACCAGGAGTGCAAAACATTGTGAATGGAACAATGTCAAAGGCCCCATGCCACCTCGCCCGACCAGACTTTAGCTCAACGCTGAAGCACCCATCGGACGTTGCTACGAACGTGACACGGACACTATTCACAATTGCTACCGCTCTAGGCGAAACGCCGAGGGCAAGGGCAGGAAGCAGAACAACGAGGTCAATGACTCCTCTTTGCGACCATGTGGCTTCTCCGTTGTCTAGATCACGATCAGGCTCCATCGCCCATATGTGGAGTTAATTTGTACTCCACAACGGTAGTGAATCCTAACGTACCGTCACCCCGCGTCACGAGAGCAATGTACAGATCCTCGTGCCCTGGCGGCAGGCTGACCAGCGATAGTTGTTGCTTGCCCATGTCGTACTCCAGGACTGTATTGATATGCTTCTGGCCATAAACGTACTCCAGGATTCTATCTCTAACGTGTATGATCTGCGTCATCTTGCACATGAAGTAGAGCGCGTTCCGGACACGAGCAGCGGGCCCTCTCAGGACGCAATCGCCATGGCGACGAAGCTGGGTAGTGACTTGATCGCTCCACGCGTGGTGCTCCGACGAGTAGACGCAGACGGTGGTGGTTGAGGTTGACGATGTCGTGGCCACGACGACCACTTGGAATTGGAAGGGGCCGCCGCCGCCGCGGCGGGCTTCCGATCGAGCAGTTTGGTGCTGGCCGGCCTGGGTCTGATCGACCGGCCGGCGATATCAACCAACGCCGTCCGTTTCGGTTCAATAACATAGTACATACATGATACATGCAGTGCAGTTCGAGGCCGTTTTGCATGCGTTTCCACGAGTGGAGTAGTAGTCCCTGCCTCTCGCGTTTCTCTTGCGTAATTTGGCTGCCTCGTTTAGCTACGGAAAGCGCGGATATTATTGCCAATCGATCTCCCCGTCTCAGTCTGCCTCACCGTCCCGTCCATGGCGGCCACGAGGTCGTCAGCCAGCAGGCGCGCCCTGTGCTCCGCCTCCGCCATCGTCTGCAAGCAAGTCACGGGGACCCACGTGCTCAGGGTCGACGGCTACTCGCACCTGCGCGAGGTGGTCGGCACGGCACCGGTCATCGAGTGCAGTCATCCATCTTCTCCGTCGGCGGCCACAGCTGGCGTCTCAGAATATACCCCAACGGCGAGTCTCCTGAATTCGAGGGCAAGATCGGCGCCTACTTGGCTATCGCGAGCGACCCAAATGCCAAAGAACCTGTCAGCGCCCGGACAAAGTTCAGTGTCCTGGATCGGCTCCGGAACCCCGGGCTCGTCAAGGAGACGGTGATGGCGAGTTTCAAAGCAGGTGGGACCTGGGGGTATGGCTGCCTCATCGGCGGGGAGGACCTGCATAAATCAGAGTACCTCAACAACGACAGCTTCGCTATACGTTGCGACATCACCGTGACAACGGTCAGCGAGCGTCCTGATCATGTGGTGTTTATCGCTGGAAATACAGAACCTGATGTCACACAGACGTAGTTTTACAGGTTTTTGTTACTTTTGTTTACTGTAACAGGTGAGTTTTGTTGAACGTCCATTGGAGTTATTAGATGTTTGTCGGGATTGTTTTCTATGGAAAATTAGTTCTATTACCATGTTACAACTCCTCAAATTAGTTCTTGTAACAAAGATTCCATCAAGTCAAAAAAAGGAGTTTACTCCCTGCCCTAGCACCGCTGCCCTCCGCCATCTCCAACATCGAACTGAAGGCGTACCATGACAAAAGGAGTGGCGCCATTCAATGCCGGATGGATGAGCGCTCGTCCCTCTCTCGTTCAAAATGTTGACAATCTTTTGGGGGCAAAGTAGTCATTTCCATCTACTGTTATTTTTGTTTATGAACTATCTACAGTCCCTTATATAATGCGACAAGGGACGAGAGTTGTGATTCAGGTAATCATCAGTCCTTTCTAAATACTAGTACAAATGCACGTGCGCCACGCACGTGGTCAAGAAAAATGCACCACTTGGCGGGACCGTTGTAACATAAATTGGAATTCTAATCCATCTTTAATGGAAGATAAAGAGGGAGGGATAAGACACAGTAGAGTTGTGGTACAACACATGGCTTTCTCACTCACATAATAAAATATGTAAAAATGCAATGTAGGTTTATTAAATTAAAGGAATCATGAAAATTTAAAGTAGCAAATCATGAAAAAATAGAATGAACCTAGCTGCGTAAATGTGTCATTGTTGTGCTATTTTTTTATTGAATTAGATGAAGGCCCATGCGTTGTAACGAGAGAAAAGAATCATCAAATAATATAGTCTATTTGATTAAGCTAATAACACATGAAAAGTTCGAGAATCGACCACCTTTGTATTTCAATCAAGAAAGAGGATATTATTTGTTAGTAATAGCATGGCCATCCAAGTGTACAGTTATTAAAAATATATACATCCATATGCTCCTGTTATTTGGTTCCTTACTTCCTTCTCGCAGTAATTCTTCGAAAACAGAAACTCTACATGGATAATCTGCACTGAAAAATCATTTGAAAATGTGTGACGAATTAATGAAATCATATGTTAATTAATTAACAGTTAACACAGATGAAATTAGTGTATCCACACAGTTTAAATAAATATCTAAGACATGATAGACCTTTCCGGCTCGAAGGAGATTGCTCCTCCTTGCCCCCTTCACTGTTTCCAGTTAAGATCACCTCTACCTAAGCCCTAGTTAAAATCTAATTAAATTAGTGAAGTAATCTAGCCTGAATATTAGCTGTTTCATATGACCATAAGTTTGAAGCCAAAATTCTATTAACTCTGTAAACCAAAAAACTTGAGTTCTTTGGGTTGCCTCTAACAACACCAGACCATGACCTAGGTAAATTGGTGCTGTCCAACAGAGTTATCACAAAGGTAAACTTGAGTTCTTTGGGTTGTGAAGAATTGTGCTGGGCTTGCCTTTCAAAAATTAAAGAGACTAATTTTTTAATAAAAAAAACACCCCAAACAGGTCTGTAGCAATGAAAGGAAGCTGCAACCATAAAAAAATCGTCTTCTTCAATGGCAATAATTTCTCTGGACAATATTTGAAGTTCATGTATAAATAAGTTTGTTTCCGGAAAATGGAAAAGAATTGCCTGGCTCAAGTGAGATAAACAGACTCTCTGAAACTAATATGTGCAGATAGTAGTTGCACGTATTTCTTTAGCAGTCAGTAATAAATTATGTGAGACTGCTCTTGGAAAAGCTTCAAATGAACCACTGTGAAGCTAAAGAACAGTCGAAGCTTGTGTTAGATGGCGATACTCCTGGAAATCAAAGATGCCCTCATTCCCATTTCCCCACAGTCCCGAAGACAATCACCACAGAGCAGTTGCAAAGTAGTTCATCAGATAAATTATAAAAGCTTCAAAAAATTTATCGCTATGACAAAAATAAGTAGTCCTTCAGAAAAAAATGAAGAAAATAATTTTTCCAGCTCAGAAATACAATATTTAACTCATGCCAAGCACGTCTGGACTCTGCACAAATGTTCATAATTGGCAAGAAAATCAACAATCAACTTATCCAAAAAAAATTAACAACAAAAATGTACAGAATTAGCAATCAGATGCCTCACAAAGGTTATCCCGGCGTTGCCATGGGGTTCTGTAGTGGAGTTCGTCCAGTGGTGAGCTCCTGCACCACAACCCCAATCTTGGCTGCATCAAACTTGTCTTTCAAGATGTAGAAAGTAAAAAATGACAAGAGTTAATATCAATAAAGTGATAATAATTGCAGGCAAGAGTCTAACTAATGCTGGCAATATCTTCCTGTTTCATAATGAATGAAAATCAGTACACCACTATTTCTTTCTCATATATCCATCAATTGAAACGGGCAATGGCCATCAGAACTAAAAATAATATATAATCTTTTCGGTAAGTAGCAGTGCCTTAAGAGTTTTGAGGCTGGAAAACAATCTTGAGGGCACTCCTTGTCTAAACCTCTAAATCTAAACCTCTAAAGAACCAGTTGCAATGAAAATGATTTTGACCTGCCATATTGTACCCAACCGTGTATCAACCGTTGATCTAAAAGGAACCCAAATCAAATACCGTCAGATCTTGCCGTATTCAAATCCCGCCAGCGGGCCCACCAGGATGGCGTGACGCTATGTCATTTGCAGGCCAAAATCGATGACGCGCGGACGACTTTTTTCACGAAACGGAAGTTGCTACCCGCCCGCAATACCCCCTTCGCTCATGTTCCCTGTCTCCCGATTGCCTTCCGTTTTTTTGGGAGCGTTTGAATCCAATTCTATCCCGGCAGCGTCGTTGTCGCCGGCAAAACAGAAGGGATCAAACGTCGAGGGCATCGTCGCGGGATCAATCGTCGGGGGATGAATCGATCGATCGATCAATCGTCGGGGCATCGGCGCGGGATCAAACGTCAGGGGATCGTCGGGGGGAGTCGTGCGCAGCGAGGCCACGCCGGAGAAGGTCCGGGAGAAGGCCGCCGCCGCCTAGCCAGAGGCGCCGTCTAAGCCTTCGACGCTGTATTGGGCTATCGGCAAGGAAATCTGATTAGGCTCAGGTACGATTGTACGAACTTTTTTTGTGTTTTGTGCTGGGCAGGAAGGGATGATTCGGAAGGGCTCATCCAACGAGACCAAGGACAACGTCGGCTCCACGACCAACCTCAATTACCCACTCGTACGCCCCCTCTCCTTCTCCAGCATCTGTATTTACTCAACCTTTCTTTATTTTAGTGATAACCATTTTCTTTAGGATCCTTGCCCTATTTTCCTGTGAAAAC